>JAUESP010000307.1:8810000-9060000 GCA_030914335.1 Drosophila borborema
CACACGCCCGCACAGCGAGTGCATTTTGGTAGTTCGAACACGAAATATTTTATTATTATATATAATTTGCCATTATGATGATTATACATGGTATGCGGATTTGGATTTCGATTACCCTTACGTTAGCTTCTTCTCGATGCTGTGAGATTTTGCAGATTCAATGAACGTCGCCTACAACGCTTCGCTCTGCTGCATACTTTATGGCCGCACATACAGGGCCAAGCTGCCAAGCTGCCATTCGACTCAAAGCTGACCAAATTCCAATGCGAATGGGTCCCCTACCTAACCAACCAGCCACCCTCTCTCTGTCTCCATCTATCTCTCTTTCTCATGTGAAAAGAGAAAAATGTAGTCGTATGGCCAATCTGTCGGTCATCCACTTCCGTTGCGTTGACTACATGTAAATCCACACGTCAGCTGCAGTTCAGCAAGCAAATAAAATCGCTTTTATCATGTATTAAAAACTTTTCCATATTTGATGTGCACAAAGGCGACGTTCGATGAAATTTTTCGCCGTGCGCAAACTTAAAAGTCGCAATTAGTGAGTCACTGATGCGAGGCAAACATCAAACGGTCATTCATCGATTGAAAAAAAAAAAAAAATAAGAAAAACAATTGCATTTCAGCTCATAGAAGTGAAGTGCTGGCAAATAAGGATAAAGCCTCTGCAGCACTACATGGGACTTTAACCATTATTTATTAACAAGTATTCATTCCGCTTTAAGTGGACAGTTGAAATACATCAGCTATCATGAGGGCCATTGTCGCATAGACTCTTGTAAGTATTTCATGTCTTTCATTTGTGAATTTATTATTCGGCAAATCTGTGAACAATGAATTGAGCTGCTATACAGGCATACATCAAACAAGCATCAGGCATGCATACTTTAAGCAGTGTTACATAAAGCATTCATAAATTATTCATCAGTCATACATTCATATATGTACATATTACACATTCAAAAGCCAACAGGCATTCATCAGTGATTCATCAATTATTCGTCAAACATTCATCAGTATTTTAACATTTACAGATATGCATCCAATAGCTTTCACATACTAAGCTAACTTTCATCAGGTTTTCATATCTCAGCAGTCAGACGTACATCAGTCATATATACATAAAGGTGGCATACAGTATTCATACATACATGCACCATTCATACATACATAGTCAGATATACATTATTCAGACAAACATCAGTTAGAAATACATCAGTCATACATATCTCATTTTGGCATTTCTCATTCGGACATACATACATCAATCATCAGCCATCTACAAAAAATCATATTTTATTCATCGGACAACCATCACACATTAATCAAACATACTTATTATACATCAATCAGATGCAGATTACCCATTAATCAATCATCCACCTTGCTTACATCAAGCTCATGTCTCCTCGTTATTAGTCACTAGTCATCAGTCATCAGTCGTAATTCATCAGCAAATGATAGTCTCACTTATTAGTCATTGGTCATCAGTCATCAGTTATCAGTTACCAGTCATCTTTAATCAGTCACCAATCATCAGATATCAGTCATTACTCATTAGCCATTAGTCATTAGTCATCAGTCATTAGCTATTAGTCACCAGTCATTAGTCATCCGTCATTAGTCATTAGTCATCAGTCATCAGTTATCAGTTACCAGTTACCAGTCATCTTTAATCAGTCACCAATCATCAGATATCAGTCATTACTCATTAGCCATTAATCATTAGTCGTTAGTCATCAGTCATCAGTCGTAAGTCATCAGCAAATGATAATCTCACTCATTAGTCATTGGTCATCAGTCATCAGTTATCAGTTACCAGTCATCTTTAATCAGTCACCAATCATCAGATATCAGTCATTACTCATTAGCCATTAGTCATTAGTCATCAGTCATTAGCTATTAGTCACCAGTCATTAGTCATCCGTCATTAGTCATTAGTCATCAGTCATCAGTTATCAGTTACCAGTTACCAGTCATCTTTAATCAGTCACCAATCATCAGATATCAGTCATTACTCATTAGCCATTAATCATTAGTCGTTAGTCATCAGTCATCAGTCGTAAGTCATCAGCAAATGATAATCTCACTCATTAGTCATTGGTCATCAGTCATCAGTTATCAGTTACCAGTCATCTTTAATCAGTCACCAATCATCAGATATCAGTCATTACTCATTAGCCATTAGTCATTAGTCATCAGTCATTAGCTATTAGTCACCAGTCATTAGTCATCCGTCATTAGTCATTAGTCATCAGTCATCAGTTATCAGTTACCAGTTACCAGTCATCTTTAATCAGTCACCAATCATCAGATATCAGTCATTACTCATTAGCCATTAATCATTAGTCGTTAGTCATCAGTCATCAGTCATTAGCCATTAATCATTAGTCGTCAGTCATTAGTCATTAGTCATTAGTCATCAGTTCAACATCTAGCATCCATTTGCATCCATTTGACATGCTGCAGACAGACTTATTCAGCTGCTCGATGATAGCGTCTACTATCACAGCTCGCACACTCTCAATTCCCGCTTTTGCCATTACTAATTTTTCAGGCGCTTCAAGCAATTTGATTGACGTCAAAATTTGGGCCCATAGCTGGAATTATCATGGTCGGAATTGTCATCGGATTGTCAGTGGCGCTTTGACATGCACATCATTAGCAATGGATGCGACGGCATCGCTTGCCGCATAAATTAAGCAGCTTGCAGCAGACGTTCTCCCAAACAAGGGACACGGGGGGCGGACTGAGCTAATATGATAAGGGCAATGGAAAAAGTGGAAGGAGCTGCAAGTTGCACTTAATTAACTGCAATAAGAAACAGAAATTAACTGCAGACAGAGGCGATGGGCGCACATGATTAACATAATGAAGATGTGCTGATGGGGAAGAGTGTGATGAAAATGGAAAGTGCAACAGATGCGAGACGGAGGCGTGGCAGCGTGTTGCTAGTTGTGCTCTAAGCAAAGTTCGCCTGCGCAAGAGTCTCATAATTCGTTGAGCTAATTTTGGCTCGTTAGTTGGGGACGTGACTGGACGCCGGGCCACGATGCAATAATAATTGCGTTAATAATTGCTAATGGGGCCCAATCAGTTGCAATCGTGTTGCGCAACAAATGTTGCCAAGCGCCTGGCAGCAAATGTTGCCAGCACGCTGCGTTGCCCAATTGGCAGAACGATTCGTGCTCGCCCTCGTCGTCGGCAGCGCTCGTTCGGCATCGGCGTTGGCGTCGCCATCGTCATCGAGCTCGGCTTTTGTGACAGGACATCCGCTGTGCAACCAGTGCTCGTTGCAGCGCCAAACAGGCAAGTGGCACCCGAAATCCACCTTGCAACAAGCAGTCAGCCAGCTAACTCCACCCCCCTGCCCCCTCTCGCTCTCTCTCTCTCTCTCTGTCACGCCTCGCTTACATATTCATATCCAGTTTCAGTTTCAATTGCAGTTTTCAATTTCGCTGTCAGAGTAGCTTGCGCCGCTCCCCCCTCCCCTTTCTGCACGCCCCAGCGAAGGTGCTACAAACCAAGTTGCAAGTTAAACGCGCTGCAAAAATTTCAAGTATTTTCGGCTGTATCTATGGCCGTTGGAGCAAGTCAAAGCAGAAGAAGAAGTGGAAGCAGCAGCAGCAGCAGGAGGAGCAGCAGCAGGAGCAGGCAATACAAACGGCTTCCTTTGCATTCCGCGCATTTCTCGGCACGCAAAACGCAAATGCGGGTGGCAGCTATCGCAAACAAAAATGCCCCGACAACTGCCAAAAGAGAAAGAAGACGATAAAGAAGTAGTAGCAGTAGAAGCAGAAGCAACAGCAGCAAAAGTAGTAGAATACAAAAGACAACAAAGTCAAAGTGCATGAAAATCAGATACCCTGTAAGTAGAACGAAGAAACTAAAGCAACTCTAGAGAGCCAAGGCGAGCAGACGTAGATGAGCGAGGGAATAGCTGGAGAGATGTATATCTTACATTACAAAATGATATATCCTATCTACAACTATCATACATACTATATCATATCATATATATCTCTTTGAGCAATAGTTAATAAACAAAAATAGCAATAGATCGAAATCTCTCATGACAATCCCTCCAAATCCAAATTGATATACATCATTGTCATCACTAGTCTACATCAATACATCTTCAAAGCTAAATACCCTTTCGAAGGGTAAGCACATACAAAAGAAGAGCAACAAGCCAAAACACGAAAAAAAAAAGGAACGCAATCCAAAACCAGCAAGAGAAACAAGCTCAAACAAGGTTCGACTTAACCTTTAACCAGAGAAAAACTGCGTAACAGTCTAGGAGGGGTCACCACTGGGTTGCCCAATGGGGCAATTGCAGCCAGCTACAATCACTTCTACCTGTGGCTCATTTGCCCGGATGGGCCTACCTCTCCAATTGCGTCGACTGAACAACAACAACTCGGGAATAAACTTCGAGCACGAAGGTTGCTGCTGACATTGAAATCACAAAGATACAGATGGATGTATCTTTATAATAAATATGCATATTGATATATAGGAAGAAAGATACATTTGTATCTTAATAAATTATATGTATCTATATCTATATCTATATCTATATCTATATCTATATCTATATCTATATATCTAAATCTAAATCTAAATCTATATCTATATCTATATCTATATCTATATCAATATCAATATCTATATCTATATCTATATCTATATCTATATCTATATCTATATCTATATCTATATCTATATCTATATCTATATCTATATCTATATCTATATCTATATCTATATCTATATCTATATCTATATCTATATCTATATCTATATCTATATCTATATCTATATCTATATCTATAGCTACATCTATATCTATATACTGCCTTGAGTGCATTTGCAATGTTATTCATGAATGGGAATCGATGCTAACTTGACATCAAGTGAATTTCATTCAGTCAGAGACTTCAATATCCAGCGAATGGTTAATCAAATCAAACGAAGCGCAGTCAACAGACTTTATATATAGATAAAGCGCAAGCCAACAACTATCCATACAAAAAGCGCAAAATGCATGAAAGAAGTAGACAGAGACAGAGCTTGAGGAAGAGGGAGACAACAACAAGTGGAGGCCACTTTGGCAATTTCAACTGAAAGTAATTCCACTAAAATGTTTTAACAAATTCAAATACAAATGGCGCAAAAAGGGAGTCGAAGGACCGACTAGACACAAGGATGCGGATATGCTGCCCAACTGACTGCCTCAGGATGCTGCCGCTGTGGCAGGTGAGCCCCAGACAAAGGCCTGGGCCTGGCCTGGCTTGGCTTGGCTTGGCTGCGTCCTCTGTTTACGCCATCGTCTGAGCAAGCACGGTGAAATTTGAAAGTGAAATCAAACAATGCGAAAATAACTTGAAAACAATGTCAAGTATTTCTCAACTTTTTTTCGTTATCTTTATCTTTGTTTGCTGATTGTTATGGATATATGTACGTAGATATATAGGGGTATATATGTGTGTGTAGATATGTATATAGCTAATGCTAGAAAAAATCAAAGCACATTTTACGATTTCAATATTCTTTGGCATATTTCCTTAGTTCAAACAAAAGTCAAAATTTCAAATCTCATACTTGAAGTAACGTTCAGTTTGTGAGGCTAGGGATGTAATATATATGTATAGTTCATTTCCTTATAATCTAAATCCATATTGGGGTCTTTGAATAAAAACTGAACAAGTTTTGGTTGCTCTTGAGATATGTTTGCTTAGGTTATTAGATCTTAAGTCTAAACTATGAAGTTTAGTTACCATACTCTACCTATATAAGCACAAATTTACATACACACATATTTATATCATATACGAATATATATGCACTTATATGCATCTCTATAAAAGCTTCTAAAAATTCAAAATTTATGCGAGCCGCGCTCAACTCAACCTGAGCATTTGATTAATCAGATCACATTGGTGGCTCAATTAATGGATTACGTATATAGTATAGAGTATGCTATATATATATACTATAGAGTTTTTATATATTGTTATCCTATATAGTTTCAACTTCATCTTCAACTTTCAGACGCATCATTTCGCTGAGTGTAGACGCTTTTTAGATTTGTTTTGACAGCGCTCAAGGATGCGCGTCTGCTTATTGGTTCTTCTAGCTTGGCTTGTTGCGGTTGTCGTTGTTATCATTGTTGTTATTGTTGCTGTTGTTGTAACCGCAACAGTTGCGGCGACACTTTTGTCGCTTTGTAGCGGTAAAGGACACTCAAGTCAAGTGCAACCGAGACGCAGCTGCCGAGACGGTTGAGGCCGCGTGCCAGTCTGAAGACTGGAGTCTGGGAACGAAACGTAAACGTAAACGTTGATTCCATTCAGCGTTTCATAGCGACATCAACACGCAGGTGAGTTGTGGATGTGGTTGATGATATACCTTGGTTGGCCCTGGCCGGGGCCAAAAGTTAGCTCAAGCAGCTGCCAAGTGACTTGAAAGTACTTGAGCGCATCCTTAAGCAGGATATCAACTGGCAAAAGTGTTCGTTGCGAGCGTCGCACTAGTTGTAGTTGTTGCTGTAACAACAACAAAACTGTCAAAGGCCGGAAGGCAGAGGAGCAGCAGGAGGAGGAGCAGGAGGAGCAGGAGGCGGGCACAGTGGCAAAGACGTAAGCTGATGCTGAGGCTGGGCAAAAGGCGCAAAAATCTCAGCGCCAACAAAGCACATGCAGAGAGAAAGAAGGAGAGAGAGAGAGAGAGAGAGTTAGAAAAGAGTAAGAGAGAGAGAGAGAGAGAGAGAGAGAGAGAGTGCGAACTGAAGCATGTCCACATTCTGGACTCACCCGCTAACCGCTGCTAGCAATACTCTCACTTGCCCCTTCTTCTGGCCAGCCCCGCCCCAGCGCCCCTGCACGCCCGACGCGCGACCCGCGTTGGCAGCACGTTGTGGCCTTTTATTAGATACGTGCTGTATCTCTGTTTACCAAGTTTGATGGTGTTAATGCCTTTTGTTCTTGTTGCTCCGATATACATCTATGTCAACCAGACACACTGCCACCATGCCACCATGCCACCATGCCACATGCCACTTGCCTTGCGGCCAAACAAGAGAACTCTGCGAGCATCGTTCCATCTCGAAAACATTGAGAGCAAGCGGAAGGCCAAGAGAGAGCCGTGGGAGGCAGCCCATCAAAAGTGCAGCGTGTGTGCTTTTTGACAGCGGCATGGGTGGCTTGCCTGTTGCCTTGGGCGGGGGCGTGGCAACCTTGAATTGCCCACAGCCAAAGCGCTCAGCTTTAATGTGTGGCCAAATGAAATGTGTATAAAAATGTAATTAAAAACTTAATAAAAATAAATAAAATTCAACGATTTTCGAAATGTCAACAACGATAGCAGCTGCAGCTGTAGCTATAGCTACAAGTCGTACAACAACTGTTGCAACAACACTCGCAGCGCATTAAAAATGCAACAAGAATTGTGTTTGCGCTCCAATTGGAGGTCACGAGAGCCACACACAATTTGACCGAAAACAGAGGCGCAACGTTCAAGGGGGGCGATCAAGGCAAATTCGATTAACTCTCGAGTTGAAGTGAAGAAAAGTAACTATATATGCATATATATTTATATTTAAGTATATCTAACTGTATATGAAGTAATTCGATTTGATTATCTAGGAGATCTGTCTTGCCAGCGGAAGTCTCTCCGCATATATCGCTATCCATGAACACTCGCCGCAAGGACAGTAGAGGACAGTGGAGGCAGTCCAGAGCTCGTCTCAATTCAACTTAACGCGAGCCAGATCCTGGTTATACCCTGTACCTGTGAGCATAATGGGTAGGTAGATTGAGATAGATAAAGATAAAGATAAAGATTGAGATAGAGGTAGAGGTAGATAGATATAGAGATAGAGATGGAGATAGAGATAGAGATAGAGATAGAGATAGAGATAGAGATAGAGATAGAGATAGAGATAGAGATAGAGATAGAGATAGAGATAGAGATAGAGATAGAGATAGAGATAGAGATAGAGATAGAGATAGAGATAGAGATAGAGATAGAGATAGAGATAGAGATAGAGATAGAGATAGAGATAGAGATAGAGAGATAGAGATAGAGATAGAGATAGAGATAGAGATAGAGATAGAGATAGAGATAGAGATAGAGATAGAGATAGAGATAGAGATAGAGATAGAGATAGAGATAGAGATAGAGATAGAGATAGAGATAGAGAGATAGAGATAGAGATAGAGATAGAGATAGAGATAGAGATAGAGATAGAGATAGAGATAGAGATAGAGATAGAGATAGAGATAGAGATAGAGATAGAGGTAGAGGTAGGGATAGAGATTAAGAGATAGATAAACAGATAGATAGTTAGAGAGATAGGAAGATGAATTTAGTCAAGAAAAAGAGGTATCTAACAGTCGTGCATACTCGTTTTCAGCTTTCAATGCAGTTGTTGCTGTTGCTTCAGTTCATCCGCAACTGCAGCGGCAATCGCCCGAGCCGGA
Organism: Drosophila borborema; assembly: GCA_030914335.1. Taxonomy (NCBI): domain Eukaryota; kingdom Metazoa; phylum Arthropoda; class Insecta; order Diptera; family Drosophilidae; genus Drosophila; species Drosophila borborema. The sequence goes on from JAUESP010000307.1 coordinate 8,818,484, forward strand.
AATGCGCAAAACTAACGGATAATGGCAAATGGCAAATGGCAAATGGCGGCATTCGGGTAACTGTCGCTGCAGCAGAGGCAGAGAGTGAGAGAGCAGGAGAGCAGGAGAGAGGGTCAGCAACAGGAGAGGGTAACTGAGGTAGCGACAGCATCCGAAGCAGCACTTCAAATGGGGCGACACATTGAGAAAGCTAAAAGCCAAAATGAAGCAGGCACAGATAAAGAGCATGAGAGAGAGGGAGGGAGGGAGAGAGATAGAGAGAGGGGGCAGTGGCTGCTTTGGCTGTTGCCACATAAACTGCGAATAAGGCTAAATGTCATGGTTATGTTTACATGCGGCGCAAATGCAACGGAAATGGCAGTTGAAACTTTTTGCGGGTGCGCAATTAAAGCAAATTAATGCAAAATGCATAAAGTGTGTGGGGCAGAGGGGCAGAGGGGGCGTGGCAGACTTGAGCTGATGCTGATTTGAATGGACAAAATGCGCGAACAGCGGCGACCGCAGTCGCGTTGCATGTGGCAGCAATCAGCAGAGCTGTAAATTATCAAACACGAAACGAATCATGCGGAATGTGGCGACATTTTTACGTGAACACCAGGCAAGTTATGTGGCAAGGGCCATGGGGCGTGGGGCGTGGCAGCTGGCCAGCTGGCCAAACTGCAAGCGTGACATATGCATAAATGCATTGCATATATAAAGTCGACTGGGCAGCTACTATATATCTGTATGTATGTATAAGCAGCTCAGATGCTGCATGCCACAAACAGTTGCAGCTGCAATCGAAATTGGAAGCACGTCAATAAGCCAAGGCGCAATGTCAACCAGGTGAATACATAGCAAGAGATAGAGCTGAAGAGAGAGAGAGAGGGGGGGAGGGTGGTGAGGGGGGTTTAGATGTAAGGGGGGTCATTCGCCCATGCAACATGCTGTGGCCGTGCCATGTGGCACGTGGCACGCACAGTGTACGTATTAAACGTTTCGGTGAGGACTTGACTTGACAGCAAACAAAAGCGAGCGAGAGAGAGGGAGACAGAGAAACAGAGAGAGTGACAGAGAGAGAGTCAGTCTTGAACAGGGCTTGAGCATTGGCTTTGTCTGCGGCTCTATTGACTTAATTGCTATTCTAAACATGTTGCACTTCATTGTTGCCACACGATGATGCCAGCGCCTGGGCAACAGTCAGCCATTTAAGGGCCACGCCTACACACACACACACACACACATACAGTGAGGGAGCGTGAATGAGAGAGGGGGCAGAGAAATCTAGTCGAACGCCTTGTCACGTTGTGGTAATTAAATTATGTGCAGCTGCGGGAGGTCGCTTGAATGCTACACAACTAAGAGCCAAGTAGCTTGGCTAAAGGGGAAGATGGACAGGGGGGAGGGGGGGTTTACCATCGGAGACATTGTGGCAAATTAAGTTTGTCTCCGGTGTGCAACATTGAAAGTCCAAATACGCACTCAATTCAGGGACTGAGCAAAAGCTGAAGATGATCAAGAAACTTGCAGCTGTAGATATCTTATCAAATCAGATATGATGCTAAGATATAAATATAAAAGATATATTTTTAATAAATGCAATAATAATAATAATGTAATAGTTTACTGTGCATTATGAGCATGAGAGCTTGAGCTTTACTGAAGGAAATTTGCAGTAGAAACTCAGGCCTGTTAGATGCATGAAGCTGATCATGCTAGCACTAGATCAGCGTTGACAACTTTTGTTGAACAAAAAAAAAGCTGTTTTTAGTGGAAACATACTTCAAATAAAGCTGAAATTTTGTGAAAAAATATATGACAAAAAAGGAGTTTTTTTCACTTTTATAATAAAATAATAAATTGTTCAGTAAACAAAAAATAAATAAAATAAATAAAATAAAAATAAAAGTGAAAAAAAAAACACATATTTTTCAACAAAAAAGCCAGAATTCTCGCTGTCCGCTGTTTTGGAATTTTTCTCGCAATTGGTTTCTCAAAAGAGCTAGAATTGACGGGAAAAAAACTGATTTGGCAACACTGCACTAGATATACATACGTTTAAGTATATATAATTTAAATTTATATCCCATATATATATAAATATATATACAAAATATAAAATTAATCTATATCCCACATAGCTTTCATATAGCTCCATTAGTAGTTGGCAAAGCTTAGATAACTTCTGCTAATCTTTCATTCACTTGAATACAATATGATCTACGATAAATGCAATTCCATCTGCCGACATTCTCTATATAAAAATGGGTAAAATATCAAATGGATTAATCTGTATTATACATCTGCATGAATGCATCCAAATGGGCAAATGAATCATTCATTATAAAAAGCTGTACACTTTTTTTCTGTACAGCTTAAATGGGTGGCAGTATATGTTGTACAACTTGTCTGTATCGACATCTTGCAGTCTCACTCACTCCCATGCTGTACAGCACCTTATGAGTACACTAAAACTACTGTACAGCGTTTTTTACTGCACACTATTTTGGTGTGCAGTAAACTCACTGTACACTGAGTTGTTACTGATGACGCTTCATACAAAATTTCTTCAATAAAATTTCAAACACATTTTATAAATTTATTTCATATTTATAAATTTATTTCTGAAAATGACTCACTTTATAATAAGTTAATGTTTGAGTGCAAAAACATTATTTTATTTACTAAGCCGTCCGTTGTTGCAACTTTGCAACGTTTACAATTAATTAAATTTTTAGCAACCGAAAAGGCTCTTTCGGATGCTGCACTACTTGCTGGAACGGCTAACATTTTAGAAGCAACCTTAAAAAGTAGGGGAAATTGTTGTTTGTTGTTTGCCCACCAATTAAGTACATTAAAATCTGCACTATAAGGAATATTTACATTTTTATATGTTTGAATTTCATTACTTATAATGGATTGGGTATTATTATTATGTGTAGGCTGTGCATAGTCAGCCAAGATAGCATCTATTTCGTTGTTGTTTGGAAACATATATATTGGTTCGGAGTTGTATTTTATATGAATATCTATCATAATTCTTCAGGGCGTTTTATAGTTTCTTCCTTCTCTAAATCGGAAAATTGCGATAATTTATTTGTGGGCGGAAACAAAAAGAGGGCAATGTTATGAAAAACTGTGAGATTACTTTGAACTATATTAATTAAACTGGACTCAAGAACAAGCTTGCTTTTTTTAACAATTTCTATATCGTTATCATTGGGGGCCGATAATTTTTTTAAATTATTGATGTGTGGAATAATTAGATGCAATGTTGGATAGTTACTCCCCTCAAGCTTCTTTGAACAATCTTCAAAAGGGGACAGAAGGTTTGCCAATGCGCTAACATCGCTTAAATTGGTATTCTGAATTCTAAAAATTTCTTTTCTTTCATTTAATGTGTTGAATAATTCCATCCAGTTTATCTCGATGGATTTGAATAGGTGGAATATCGTATTCCAACGTGTTGGGCAGTAACTCTTTAAGGTGCTTTTTAAAAAAAAATTTTGACCTGACTTCTTAAATTACTTTACAAGTTTGCTGCAGCGAATCACCATCTTCTCCAATTCTGGCACCGCATCCACAGCTTTGCCAATTACATTGTGAATTAAATGATTCACGCAGTTTAAGGTGTTTAGTCCACTAAATGCAGACTTCATGTTAGCGCCTCGGTCGGTGACTATTAAGGGTTCATCCATTAGCAAATCACACCCGAACTCCCGAAGAATTCTAGAATGCTTAATGCTTACTTCTTGCTTCTATTACATAAAGAATATTCGGGATTTCTTATTCTAGAAAATTTAATGCTTAATAAATCCTTACTTCTAAGTTGATAATGAGTTTTTCGAGAACATTCTACAACAGTTTACATTTAATAATATAATAATATAATATATAATATAATAATATTTAATACATATTTATTTATATATATTTGTATATTTATATTTATTATTTATATACATATTTATGTTTATCATAAGAGTCGCTTGAGTAATAGGGTGATAGCTTGCACAGCTGTTAGGCATGACAGAAATGCTGTTCTCATAATTGTAAAAGGTGTACAACGTGTAGAAACGAGACAAAAATTGTCCTCACTCACGAAGTGTACTACATTTTACTGTTCTCACTCTAGTTGAGAACAGTTGAAATGCTGTTCTCGATTCTTCTGCACACTAGAAAATACTATACCACTGTTAAAAGACTCAGTAGGTTACGCAAAGAGCAGTTCCGTTACTTTTGATGTTAACTAACAGACCCCGTGTGACGTCACACGGTCCTAAGTGGGCTCTGGTATTCAATTGGATACTTGGCGGGCACTGGGGCAAAGATCCTCCAAACGCTCATAAGCATCCAAAATAAGTTGTTTTGCAACGAATTCGGTTAGGAAGAACCATAAAAATGATCAATCTTTACTTTTATTTACTTAAATTACGAAAACTTATTAGATAATGGAAGAAACTGTGAGGCCTTCTGGCAGCAGCAAAAGTACTTCCCAAATGGGTACTACGTCCGGAAAAATTACCAAAACGATTGATCTTTTTAATTTTCGCCATTAGTATTGTTCATAAATATCAATATAATTCAATATTCAAATAGAGTACATGTCGAACTCATATCAGGTAAGCTGCTGCTCACACCTGCTTCCATGTCAAGAAAAAAGCCCAAAGACCGAAATAAAATGTATGTATTAATTAAGAAACCTAAAAAGGACTAGAATATAAGTAGTCAAACATAAAGAAACAGATAATCTGGCTGAATCAGCCATCAGAAATCTTGGTAGAAGCTAACAATGCCGCACCCAATCATTAGCCAACAGATTTCTAATATGATGAATGAATATGATAGATATAATGATGTGGATTGTTGGGAAACGATTAGTATATGCTAATACTAGTTACTTTTGTAATAAAAAGTCATTTAAAATAAAGTTTAAGTTATATAAGACGAAGATATTGGCGGTTGATCGAATTACCGTCAGCAATAACTGCCAAGAAAACGGCTTAGAATACAAAATTTTCAAAAACCCCTTTATTGTCAGATTCATAAATCTATATAGATCTGAAAATTCGCAGCTTGAATCGCCTTAGTTAACTCTACTAGTTTTAAGATAGTTAACAGTGCCGAAATTGCCTAATTTTCATACAAACTTAAGCGCGGCAGACCCCGTGTGACGTTTCACTGTTAACTTAACAGACCGCTTTGCATAACCTAGTGTTACTCAATCGTGATACTATACAGTAATGAAATGGGTGCAGTATTTTGAGAACACTTTACTACTGTACAGTACTATGCTGCAAGAAATGAATGTATTCTTGCAGACCTATAATCTGTATTATAGCTTACGTACTTAGGGAGCTCTGCCTCCACTTGCGATTACGTCAAATCTTCTCGAGCTTTCTGCTGCATTCCAAGCACCTTCACTCCAGTTCGTAATTTGCTTTTTGCGCCCCTGGTTAAGCAATGGAGCTACCGCTTCAGCTTCTTCGTCTGCTGCTTCTGCTGCTCACTGCACAACAAATAGAATGGTAAACTTTTATGGGCGAGCATTCAGTATTTTGCTTTATTATCTCGAGTCATTGTTCTGTGTTTTTGGTCTTTGTCTTTGGCCTGACTGTTGCCATTTCACTTGGCCACATTCAACAGCAATTGCAAATACGAGCAGTTAATATTTATTTATTTGCCATTTGCTGCCATTGCAACAGTTTGTTTGGCTTTCAATCTCATGTGTTTGTTGCGTTTCCCAATGCAATGTCTCGATGCGCCTTGGACAATTTGCCGAGTTCATTTTAATTAATTTGTGTGCCAAGGCCACAGAGCACTCGACTGCATGAACAATTAAATAAATATATAAATTGTTAAACAAAATACACATATTAACAAATTAATTCAACTATGCATAACTGATTGCCATTGTCGCAACTTTAAGCTCAGCAAATTTGGATTACGACAACTTTTCCATTATTTTGTTTTACGGCTAATCCAATAGGTTAAAGTTAAAGCTGAAATGAAGATAATAGAGTAAATGGTAATTATGTGGGAGCTTTGATAAAAACTTAATTTATGAATAACTTCCTTTGAGCATTGATGCATTTTTTATTAGGACTCTATGAATTTTCCTTATGCCCTTAGATAGAGCAGATAAACAAGGTAGAGTGATCGTAAGAGTAGAAATTAGATTACAATAGATCACAAAATATGGGAGAAGTGATTGGAAATTTAGAGAAAAATCTCAAGGTAAGTTGATAACACCTGATAACACGGAGATTGCTTGAAAATAAAATCTAAACAGGCATTTATGCATAAGTTTGATTCGCACTTCATAGAGTCTTATAGAGCAATGAAGAGTTCATCACTTCCAATGAAAATGATCTTGCTTAATCTTAACTGCCATATATGTACATATGTAAGTATTTACTAGTATTATGTACATACATACATACACGCATATACATATATGTACATGCACACATACACATATATAATTAAAATATGCCTCTAGGTCAACTTAACTTTACTCCTTTGCTTTCCACATCAAATCCAACCCGCAAATATGACGCTCAGCTCTTACGATTCCTAGTTCCCATTGTGCATGGTTCTCTTCCATTAAATATATAACAATATATATTCATAATTAGTTTTCATTTAATTTATTGCACTAATAAATACACACAAAACTTTTTACAGCGTCCGTCGTTTAGCTTTTTGTATATCGGCTCAATGTGATCAATCAGTTTTTCTCACTCATTTGTTCGAGAGAGATTTCTGCTTTTCCTTTCATGTGTTAGAGTGAGACAACTAGTCTTCTAGCACAGCACTGTTAATGCTAGTTATGGCACTGTTAACAATGTAGTGATGGCAATGTTAACAGTGGAGTAGAGATATTACTCACGATTGACTAACAGACGGAGTCTTTTAAGCTTGGATATTGCTATATTCTATTGTTTAGCTATAAAACTTCTATTGTAGAATTCGAGTATCCACTTAACTCATTTCTAAATATCTTCATTATAGTCTTCTAGTCATAAAAGGCTAGTCGAACTATCTCTGCGTACTCAAGCAAACTTCAAAGACAACGCGAGCTCACTTTCTCAGCTTGAAAATACTTAAAATATATTATATACGCTCAGCCTAGATTCGATTCGATTTGTCGTACTAGTTAGAACATGTATATATGTATATATGTATATATACGTGTGTGGTCTAGCAGCTAAACTGAATTTTGGCGGTTTTTTTTTTATTTCCACTTTTGTCCATTGAATGCCGCATTTATTATAGGTTCTTGATGGCGCTCGCGGCACTTTCCCATAATGTGTCCAGTTTTATTACATATTGAGAGCTTATTGTCAGGACACACACACAAACACAAGGGCAATTTTTGTTAAAAATATATAAAAATGAGAAAACTATTTGTGAAGTGGAGTAGGTCAGGAAATGTGAAGTTTGAATACACTTTTGCTAGGACTCGATAGATGCAAGTCTATTGTAGTATATGTAGATCAAGAATGTAGAGATAGATATCGAGATTGAGAAATTGAAATAGTTAATAAGCCTAATCTAAATATTATATAGATAAATCTATCATTAGATTAATCTAAATTTTAGTTTTTTAAGTCTTTTATATCGCTTTGGGTATATATGTTTCTTAATGTATTCCATTGCAAAATCTTCACAATTCAATATCAAAAAGATTCTCTTCCACTCGATTAGCTAAAGCCATCAGCATTTCAATAACTTCTTCAATCAGTTTAGGTTCAAGCCTCTTCCTTCTTAGCTACTTTTCTATGACTCCTTCAGACTCCTTCCAGCTGCTTCACTCTCAATAGCTAAGCGCAAATTAGCCTCTGCTCTATCGAAAACATCTTCAAGCTTCTGTCGCTTCAAACAAGTGCATGGACTTCAGCATTCAGGGTATATGCAGCTAGTGAGAAAAGGCAACAGCAAAATGCCCCAGAGCCCAATAAGGGATGATGGGAATTTTGCTAAGAATTTTTCATTTCCTTTTACGCAGCGTGTGTGTCAAGTGGGATTGGTTTTGGGAGGGGCCATAGATATTATTGCTACGTTCCAGCATCCCTACCTCCTGCCACTACGCAATCTCAATGCTGACGCTGTCCCATTCAGACGATTCAATATATATACATACATATAAGATTGTATATATATATTTGTATTTATGTATATATTTGGCTGAGAAATGTTCGTATATCATTTATGTATTCGGTTTATTGTCATATGTGTGACAGCCAATGAAGTGTCCCACCAATGGACTGAGTTCCTGGCCACTTCAACTACAAATACATCAAATGGGGGCGGATATTGCCAGCCACTTTAAGTTACACAGCATCAAATGGAAATCTTATGCGTCAGAGCTAATATGCAACGCACTGAGTTATGCTGCAGGCATCTCCTAAAAGCAATATATATTTTATAAATATATATAGAAGAGTACTATTTGAGTTATTTGCTTCATGTAGGCACAAGTGCGAAAGGCGTAAACATGTTCAGCAATTTATCTGCTATAAGTTATTGAAATAAAAAATTATATAAATATGAAAATCTGTTTAAAAATTAAATGCAGAATTAGATGGATTGATTTGAAATAGTTTTTAAAATTATAAATCCAGCAACAATGAATTTATAAAAAAAATCTAATTTTGTTTTTATATTTTTTGATAAACTGTAGATATAAAAAAAAAAAAAAAAAAAAAAAAAAAAAAAAAACTAGAAAAATGAATCATAAAAAAAAATAATTAGAAAATTTTCAAACTAAAAATAAAAAAAAAAAAAAATATATATATATATATATTTATATATCTAAAAAAATAGTAAGAAAACTTTCAAAAATGTTTCAAAACCAACTTCAAAAATTCTAAATCAGTTTTCAATAATTTAATTATATATTAAATTTTTTAATATTCAATTATTATTTGATATTTAAAAAATCTGTGTTTTTTTTATAATTATATAAATAAATTTTTCATTTTTTATGTTATTTATTTTTATATTTTTTTATGCATATTTTTTTGTTATATACATTTGTATCTTAACCAATTCACTTTGATGCTGGCTCATAGAAATAGTATCTGAAATAATTAAAAATTTCGAATATCTGCTAGTCGACCTAAGCCTAGTCGAATAGGCCTATTTTTGCATCGTATGATTATTGTTTATGTATTATAAACTTAATTTGGTTCGGGTTCTCACCATAAACTTTGATTATCAAATCAAATCTGAACTTTAAAATGGTTTTTCGCACTTCGTGCCTCAACCTACCCCAAAACTTCCTTCCCGCTCTCGACTAGCTGGCTGCTCATTCCCGTCCCTTGGCTTGGCTGGCACTGGCTCGTTTCCACTTTGGCTGTCATGTACAATAAATGAAATCAAAAAGGCAAAACCGATTACAAAACTTGTCAAAGTTGTTTGCCTGGCCGACAATCTACTGATAATTACTATCTGGGGACCACTAACTTATAGCTGAAAGTCTTTGCCCGCACCACTGACCTGCCTGTCTGCATGCTCGGCCCTCTGCCGCCCTCTGTTCCAGCCCCCACTCTACCCCACATTGCATCTCTCTTGGCATTCAACTTGTGGATACTTTCTTGCGGCGTCTTGAACTTTGCTCAAATTCCCAAATACTCTTGGCAAAGGTTACACTGCCTTGCCTATGAACTGTGTAAGCAGTACAACAGCCAACAGCCTAGCTGAACTGAGCTGTGAGTAAAGCTATGCAGCTGTAAAAGAACTAGATATACTTCTTTAAGCTACGACTGCTATATATTTTTGAATGAGTTGATTTGGGTCAATATATCATATGATATATCTATTGAAAATGCAGATATCAAGCTGAAACTTGGCGTTGCTTAGCTTTAACATAGCTCCCAGCTATTGAATTTATATATAACTATATATATCGATGAACTAAAGTATCCGAAGAGCTTTTATATTGCAGAGAGAATTGCAATTTAGTGCCTTGTATAGCTTATCCCTCAACTGAATTGCTGAATTCGTCCGGATCTATACTGAAAGTCTTCCAAGCATAAATTTCTTCTTCTCTCTGCAACTCTGTTTAGAGTATCCACTATTCACATTTCCTCGTTGGCTATTTAACTTTTATTTATTTTATTTTTTTATCTAAAGTATAGAGGCAAAGAAGAGCAGGTCTCTGGCAATCAGCGAATCGAAATCGAAAAGGCAAAACGTGTGTCAGCAGAAAACGGCGAAACTGAGCTCAAAACGCGCGCAACACGATGCCTGTCAAGGCACAGAAAAAAAAGAGAAAAAGCTAACAAAGAATCCAAGTGCGAGTACTCTAATAAACCATACACGACTATAATATACCCTCTTTTATTCTGCTTTCATTAGTTTTATGTTTTGGGCTATGTCCGATTATGATATAAAATGCTTTGTTCTGCTTTCTATCTAAGCCCATCTAAAGGATTTTATTTCTTCTACTTCTTGGGTAATACTATATCTTTTGAAACTGAAGGTACTTAGAGGAAAAGAAGTACCCAACATACGTAGGTATATATCTTATATATAGACTTACAAAATTGATGATCTCTAGATTTTAAAATTCTCTAGCTACGCCAGAAAGCGAGAGAGATATGAACAGAAACTAAGAAAAAAGATTCCAAATGACTCTAGGATAAGGGTTTGAGCTATATCAATATCAAATGATGCTATACATAAGTATGTCTTATAAACTATATAGACTATATATACTACATATACAGGGTGTTCGAAAGAGCAAAAGAAAAAGCCAACTTGCTTGCAGATTGGCAAACGCTGCCACGCCCACTATTTCTAAGCAAAGCACACATATATATGTATATATAAATAAAGATGTATAAAGTTATATAGAAATGTATGTATATATATATGTAGATTTATATACGTACAAGGAATGCCATCTATAAATAACAAGAATTTTGCTGTTGTATGTTTTGTTGCAATTATTTAACTTTTCATAACTCATCTAACTAATATTGCAATCTGCGCGCTAAATATTTGTTGACAACACACACACACACACACACACACTCCACAAAAAATGGGGGCGTGGCATGTGTGACAACATTGTTGACTTGTCGACTGAAAGTCTCACTTGCGAATTCAGTCAAATATTACTTTGCAACTGTTGCAAGCGCTTTGCAGCGAGTTGTTGCTGCTGGGCGAGTGGTGGGCGGTGGGTGCGTTGGGGGCGTTCTGGCTTAACGGTATTCGGTTGCAACTTGCAACGCAGCGCACACATTGCAACTGCGGACTAATTAAATATGATAAATATGAGACGAGCAACTTTTGCGGCGCGTGTCAACAGCTGAGATGAGGGATTTAACAGCTGAAAACTCAGCTCTGCTCTGCCTCCTCCTGGCCTACGTCTCTACAACTTTAGCAGCTTATAAAGTTGCATTTTAAGCTGCAACCGAATTTCGCTAACAACTATTTCTATGGCAGCGTAATTTGAGAAATCGAACAAATTTCAAGCCCCCAAGCAATTGGACTTGTTTTTCTAGCTAGCTAATTAGACTGCAGCTAATTAGCTAGTTTATATACTTGGCTTTATCAAAAACCAGAAATTCTCATTTACACATTGCAAATATATAAATTAATAACATTACAAAAGCAACAAAAGCTCATATTAAATAGTTGGCAAGGCAACGAGAAGAGAGCTGCGAGAGAAGAGTAACGAGTTGATTGTAAATAGAACTTGGTAAATGCCGAATGGGGTGTAACAAATAAAATGAGATTAGAAAGTAGCGAATGAATTGATATGTGTATAGTAGACAGTAATAATAGAAAGTAGCGATTACAGAGTATCAAGTAGTGAATAGCAAGAAGCGAGTAAAGAGGTGAGTGTAGAGAAGAGAGAATTTTGACTTGAGAGTAGCAAGTAGGGAGTTAGGAGTATAGAGCTGAGATCTGAGAAAAGCGAGTAGCGTGTAGAGAGTAAAGAGCCGAGATTTGAAAGTAGAGAGTAGGCAACAGCGAGGAGCAAGTAGTGAGTGAGTATGAGTTCATAAATAGCGAGTAGCGAGTAGATAGTAGAGATTAGCGAGTAGCGAGCAGCATGTGGAGAATAGTGAGTAGTGAATAGGGAAAAGAGAGAAGAGAGTATGAAATAATGAGTAGCGGGTTATATGAGTTATACATAGATTCACTGTTTAAGAAGAGCCGAGTAGAGAGTAGCGAGAGCGAGTAGGGAGAAGAGAGTATGGAATAGAGAGTAACGAGTTGTACTAGTGAATAGAGAGTAAGAGAGAGATTCACTGTTCAGTGAAAAACAAAGTAGCGAGAAGAAAGTAGCGAGTAAAAAGTAGCGAGAAGAAAGTAGCGAGAAGAAAGTAGCGAGTAGGGAGAAGAGCGCATCAAGCGAATAAGGAGTAGCAAGTAGCGAAAATAGGGAGTAATGAGTCGAGAATAGGGAGAAGTGCATCATCAGTAACTCAAAGAGAATTTCTTGCCCTTAAGCTTTAGTAAAATTCTATACTCATTGTTCACTAAGAAACAAATTGTGCGTAAAGCTAGATCAACTCTTCATTAATTACAACAACTGGGCAAATACGATAAAAAAAAAAAGTAACAACAAAAGGAAACGACAAGGGAAAATCAAGGACTGCTAAGTTAAGCAAAAGCATTCATTGCATATCAATGCAAGCAATTGTCTTTCTCTTAAGCAAGTGAAACCTTTTGTTCTTGCTGCTTAGCCAATTAACAACAAGGAAAGAAAAACTCTGCTCGTAATTATGGAGATAGTGCACAGCGATTAGCTGGATAATTTGTGGTTCGTGCTGGAAAGTGCATTAGAGCTATGTAGTATAAGACGCTCATGTGTCAAATACAAATACATATTGCTTAGTTTCGCTTGGCCTGCTTGCGACTCAGACATCCATCAAAATGCATTCTGAAGTCCATTAAAGCTCTGCTAACGTGCCGCAAGCTCCACTCATTGTTTCACAGACTAATCAAAGTTAATCCAAATCGTATTTGGATCAAGATTTCACTTGCAGATTGCCACGCGCCACAATCTGGAAAAAAAAACTCTTGCACTCAATTAGCAAAAACTCAGACAATCAGGCAGGGATTGGCGCTTAGAGAGAGACTGTGACATGAATAGATTCAAGGGCAAGGACATGCGAGACATCATTTCGGGATGTGAGACGCCAGGTTGCTCTGCGACACATTCAAGGCAGACAAAAAAACAAAATCGGCGACAGTTTTTAGGCCTGGTCCAGCTGCCGCGCCCACTGCCCCTTCCCCATCATTCTGGCTAACATAAACCCCAGCCAGGGCAGGCAAGTTTTTCGATTATGTGCTCGTAAAAGTTGGCTCGTTTGTTGCTTTTGCTGCGAGGGCCACACAAATATCCTTTGTCCACACACAAAAACAAAAGCCGCATGTTTCACCAGGGCCTCGACCCGTATGCGGGAGAAAGAGTGAGCGGGGCCATTGTCATAAACAAGTAATAAAAAAATATAAAAAGCTGAGAACGCGGCGCGCTGTGATTACCATGTGATCATCATCAAAACCAACAGCAACAGACACCCGTCCCACCCAGCCCCAGTCCCCTTGGCTCGCTCCATCACTCACGCTCCCCACTGTCATAAAGCCGTCGTACTTCCCCCGTCCAACGGGCATTTACCATCTGCTACTTAACTGCTTTTGTTGTGTTGTCTCTGACTGCGTACGCGTAGCCCCCGCCCCGAGAGCGACAGCTTTTCGAGTTCTTAGAGGCGAGTGTGGGGCTTAGAAATGCCATAAACAGCTTTGCGAGAGTTTTATCTGTGACTAGAGACCAGAACTAGGTCAAATCCTGATCGGTAAATTAAGCAGAAAGATAACGAAACCATAATTGATTTTAAACTGCCTGCTAAATGCACGCAAGCCAACAAGTTGCTCTCAGAGTGTGACTAGCTTAAGATCCAATCAAATTCCTAAAATAAAGTGAAATATTAGTTGTGATTTAAAAGTGTTTTCTAGAGCTGATGAAGTTTCGATTAGGAATGTATATACATGTATATAGAATGCTGTTTTAACTTTGACTGATGTAGCATTCGGTAGAGAAAATGATTTGCTCTAAAATTATCTATAATATATTATAATCTTTTGTTTCCTTCGAATAGTTCAAGCTCAGTCGAAAGCAAAATGGGCAAATCCAGGGCGATAGCGAGAAGGCGAGCGACAGCAACAAAAAAGGCGAAAGCGAAAGCAAAAAGAAGGGCAAAAGCGAGAGCAGCAGCAAGAGAGAGAGCAGAGCTTAGTGAGATACCAGCAACGAGTGCGAAAATAAGTGCGAGCGCAACAATGAGTGTGAGGCAGAGTGCGAGAGCAAAGAAGAGAGAAAGAACGATTTCGAGAGAAAAAGCCAGAGCTAGTATAAAGGCAGAAACAAAAGCGATATCAAGAGCGAGAAAGAGATGGCGAGCGAAAGCTAGAGCAAGCGCAAGTGCTAAAGCGAGAGCCCATATAGGAGCTAGGGCTAAAGAGTATGACTGCTTTCGGTTGAGCCTGTAAACAGTGAGTAAACGATTAAGAGTTATATACATACGCACTATGATGATATTATTTTGAAGATCTGTTAAGTGATTCTACATTATGCAAGAAAAGAGAAATTGAACAACATCTAAAAAGGACAAGCTGCATATGGTAGTCTACAAGTATTTTGATATTCGTAAAAATAAACAAAGAGGAAGAGTGATGTAAAGTGAGTCAAAGAGGCGGTGTGAGAGGCAAGAACTGCAGTCTGATCAAAATGCGAAGAGAACAAAATAAGACTGCTTCAATATTAGCAAAAAAAAAAAAGGATTTGGTTAAGCCTAGATCATCTCAGTGCCCAGACCTATGCAACTTATGCATACGAATGACATTATTTACTTTCTCTTAAAACACTGAACCATCTTACCTAATCTGTAATCACAATCAACTTGGATTTATAATAATATATTAAAATACTTTGACTACAATGTTTATGGTACTTTCATGAACTATTTAGCTTAGACAAGTTTAGAGTTTTAGGCATATAAAGAGAACTCCTTTATCTATCGAGAGAGTCGCTTAAGTCAACTTCTTGGCATTGTAAGCATATCTAAAGCTTTAGACATTCAACTTACGGAAATTTCTTTATACAGGGTATATACTGCATCATTGCAGAGCATTAACTGGAGCATATTTTTGCAACACTTTTCTTCATTTGTAGCTTCAATTGCAAACAATTTTAATGCAACTTTAAGAATGAACCTCGTTGTGGCTATGTGGCTCTGTTGAGGGTCACAGCCAGAGCCAATTGCTTTGACCCTAAGAGGTTGTTGTTTGTTGTTGTTTGTTGTTGTTTGCTGCCTGAGGGTGTGCCAAGACGAGCGAAGCTGTAACGCAATGGGTTTATTGTTGTTCGTCTATTTTTGGCACGTTTTGTTTGTTCGTGCGCCATTTGCCTTGACTCGAATGCTGTTCATAGTAAGCATACACACACACGCACACACACACACACACACACGCACACACACACACACACACACACGCACACACTGGCACACTCATGCTTATGTGCAAGCAGTTTCGTCCTTTGCTTTTCTGCAGCAGCTAAGGATGACAATTTATTGTGCGCTTGAGGTTTCATTGCGCTTTTCGTGCGTGCGTAAGTCTGTGTGTGTGTGTGTGTGTGTGTGTGTGTGCGTATGTCTTAAGGTGTATAGTGTTTACTTATGCATGCAGACTTTAAACTCGCATCCCTCATGCGTCACAGCTACAGTTGCCATCATCTTGCTACCTTTTGAGGCACTTAGCCCCCACCCGCTAGGTCCCAGTGGTTGCTGCTGCTGCTGCTGCATGCCACATGTCTCTCGCACGTTGTCGCCTGCCTGCGCAAACAATTCATTCTTAATGCAAATATTTTTCTTTATTTTTTTTTTTTTTTTACAGTTCGGCCTGAAAATCATCTTCTTTAGCAACGATGATGCTGTGACGTTGAAGGCGACTGTCGAGCGGATCAAAGGTTAAAATAAACTGGGACACGTCATGTAAATGTTTACACATCATCACCAACATTCAGCTAAGCAAACATATCGACCTACTCATCGAGTGTGACGCCCGCTTCAGCTACTCCCCTCCGCTCCCTCTGTGTGTGGCTCTGGGGCTAAGCGCGAGCCCCGGGTTGGGGTATGGGCTGCACATTATTGGCGCATATGTTCAACACAAATTCCACAGATTGATGTTGGAATTTTTTTATTAGCATTTCTATTTGCACTGCCCTTAAAGCCAGCGCCACCCAGCCATCCAGCCACCCAAGCCAGCCTTCACTCATGCCACGCCCAGCTGTTGTTGTTGTTGTTGCTGTTGTTGCTATTGTTTTTTGTGTCCTCTGCTCTTTGTCTGCCAGTTGCCAACAAAGGCATTTTTCAATTGTGTTTTTTTTTATCATTTTTTTTTTGCTCTTTATTTACTTTGATTTTCTCACTGTGTGCGTGTGTGTGTGTGTGTGTGTTTATGAGCCTAAAAGCGTAAATCGATTGATTTCATGTTGATTACATTGATTTGCTGCCACTGCTGCTGGCTGCTGACTGCTGGCTGCAGGCTGTTTTTCTTTTTCCAATAAGCCTCTTTAAGCTCAACATTTGCCCGCAGATTTAGTTTCAACTCGATTGTTGATTCAGCCAGCCCGCAATCCATTTATATGGCCGATAAGTCCCGTTGCAAAATACGTTGTTTGTTATAATAATTGAAAATGGGAAATCAACGTAAAATGTTTTTTTTTTTAAATATGCAACAGGCAGAAGGAGGCGGAAGGAGGCGTGGCAGACCGCATAAAGTATATATAAAGTATATTTCAGGATGACCAGAAAAGTTGATATTGCCATGTCCGTCTGACCGTCCGTCCGACTGTCCGTCCGTATGAATGAGTTAGAGACTTCATTTTGTTAGCTCCGTGTATTGCACGCGGTATACGAGTTTGTTTCAGAAAAACGATAAGTATTTCAGTATAAGAGTTATCGATTTTAACATTTATCGAGAAGCAGCTAAAAATATTATGTATATAATAACTAAAGCTTATCCATGACGATTTCTTTTCAAGGCAACCTAACTGATCTGAACAAAGCATTGCTACTATATCAAGCTCAGCTCCAAGAGTAGACTCCATCAAATAATAATATATATATATATATATATTTCTGTTTATTCAAATTATCTCTACGTCTCATGTCCCTCTGCAATTCATATGGGCCACTGAAACTGAGAAATGTCGCTTCTAAGAGCTTAGCCTTGAACCCTTTCTTAAAGCGAATTGATAGCTAGAAAAGGCAAGTGGAATTAAATTGGCTAACTAAGGAACTATGGCGAATTGTCTTCAATCTGATTAGGGGCTATCTGTTAGCTGGCTGTTGAAAGCGTTATCCTTTTACACTTCATGGCGCCCCGTTCTGTTATGATGCGATGCTGAAGTATATAAAGAGTTCGCACTACTCAATGATTTATATATATACAGAAGGGTTAGGGCGGGAGACTTTAAGTTGGCAATGATGACGTTCGGCTGGCAACAAAAGCAACTGGCAAATAGAAAAAGAGTCAAATAGAAATTTGAAAATCTGCGAATAGAATGAATGGGGATGTGATGAATGGGGTAGGGGTAGGCGACTGGCAAGGCAAACCAAAGAAATTTTCTATTACGTATGCCAAACACGACACGAAACTTAAAAACTTTGCACGATAAGCCAAAGCTGGGGCGGAGATGGATTAGGAGCTGGGGCATTCACTCTCCCACTCACTCACTCACTCGCTCACTCACTCAGTGCTCAGTGCCCAGTGTCGCTCATGAGAAGCGGGTAGAAGGGTATGCTGGCCCGCAAGAATGAGAAGCGAAAGAAAAAGCATGAAAATACAAAGTGAAATAAGCGCCAAATAGAAGAAAGCAAAGGTTGACGATGTGATTGCAAGGGGTGCCAAATTGTCAAGAGGTTGTCAACCAAAGGAAGACACAAAAAATATTTGAAATATTTGATGTATGTGTGACCAGTCGAGATACCCTGTAATTGGCATCCGATTATCATATATGAAATGTCGTAAAGCTGAAAATTGAATTGGATTGATAAGATCTTAAACTAATGAAGAACCCTTAACTACATCAAAGAAGGAATTCATATACCAAATTTCACAAAGCTACCAACTCTATTTAGTGAGTTCGTAAAGGTCTCTTATATGTGTGGATAGATAGAACCTTTAGGTAGTAATCTATTGATTGATAGTATTTTAAACTAATGAAAAAGTTTTTCTATATGAAATCTGGAATTCATATACCAAATTTCATAAAGCTATGAGTTCTACTTGCTGATCTATCTACAAAGTTCACATAGAACATTTAAGTGAATGGATAGATATTATACAAAGGAGCGAATCTAATCTAGTTCTAGTTGAAGCTTAATAAACAATTGTGTCGCATACACACACAAAGTTGCATGATACCCTTTACGTGACAATCACTTGTCTACAGGGTATTCCCGGCGGGGAATAAAGAAATTTTTTGGCATTAAGGCTGAAAATCACGTACGCCGGATTTCTGTTCCTGTATATTTTCTATGTCAACGATGCCAACAGCGCTCTGCTACGCTGACAATCATGATGACGTAGAACCCAATAATGAAATCATTCTGCAAGCTGATCATCATCATTATTATGATGGCACAGGGGTGGAACTAAAAGGGGGCGGAACATTGACAAAGCGCCGTTGAATTGAAATGAAATTGAAAATTATGCAAGTGTGTGGATCTTCAATTGTCTGAGTGTGCGTGTCTTTAGGCGACTGTATGACTGACTGACTGTGTGAGTGTGAGTGTGAGTGTGACTGTGAGTGTGTGTGTGAGTGTGAGTGTGAGTGTGAGTTTGAGTGTGAGTTGTTCGTTATGAAGCTGCTTGGCTGAGTGTGCTCTATAGTAGACTTAAACATTCGTCTAGTTGATGGGTGGTGCGTGAAGGGTGAGTGGTGTGTGACGAGGAGGTGGTGCAGGTGGTTTGATAACAGAGTTCAGCTGCCACTGTTATTTATCTGGTTTCATTTATGAATACCACTAGCTGAATACTAATAGTGGCTTGATGTTAGACAAAGAGTGAGAGAGAGAGGGAGTCAGAGTGGTTGAGTAGGTGGTGCAGTTGTTGCTAGGCAGAGAGAGTGAGTGGACAGTGATGCAGCTTGCTTAATTTTCTTTTCTTTCTACTACTCAAGCTATGCTCTCAGCTGGTTTAATTATTGTGGTGCCAGTGGCTCAGTTGCATTCAACCATACCACAACTGCTTGTTACCCGTTAGTGGTGCACCTTTGGGGAAAAAGAAAAACCTTAATGAGCTTTTCAGCTCATCAGCTCGATTGGCATAGTTGGCATTGGGGCTGGGTGGTGCAGCAATTTAGCTTGTTTGAGTGGTTGAACCATTCTCATTTGCACCACATTCGCCATTGATCTGCTGCATTCATAACTTGTCAGTACTTAAATATAATTAGGAAGGGAATGCATCATTCAGGAATAAAAGTGTTGTTTGGGTGGTGCAACAGTCACGCTGGTGCTGCAATTGGCATTTGGCTCATGCATGTCATTCTGCAGTCATCTACATTTATTTCATCTTTCAGGCCACTTTTGTGCATGTGGTGTGAATTGTTGATCATACAGCACAGCAGCACGTTAGCCAGAAGAGCTCATTAGGTAGCTCAGCTTTTAACCATCTTGGTCTAATTGAAATGGGTGGTGCAGCTGCAGGTGATGCATGCGGCTCGATTAGTACAATTGAAATTTGACTTGAGCTCAAAATTGAAGCGTTCCATATGCGTGCTGACCACAAGTCGAACTAGCGCATGCAACAAGCCCCCCCTCGCTCACTTACCTCCCAACCCACCCTTTATCTAACCACTGACATCACCAGCACCCACTGTGGCAATCGGGCTTCCCGTTGGCTTATAGCCCAGGGTTTTTGCTTTCAAATTTCTGTTCGTTGTTTGCTTAAACACAATTTTTGCAGCAACCGCAGCTGCCCACAGTGCCTCTTCCGCCTCACCCACCTCACCCACTTTGCCTTGCATTGCGGTTTCTTGTTTCATAGTTTTCGATTCCGCTGTTCCCCCCTTCCACTCTTTTCATGTTCCCTATCTTACTCTTCTGCTCTGCTCAGCCCTATTTCCTATTTTTTCCCCAGTTCTCAACGAGTTTTCTTTTCGAGCTGCATCTGCTGGTATTTTGCCCAAAAACCTCCCATCCGTCGGCCTTCCTGCTTCCCCCTCCCCGTGGCATTGCGTTCCACTTCGAGCGAATGGCTAACGAAAATTTTATTACAAGTTTTCTATAATCGACTTTCAGCTTGCGGCCGTCGAGCTTTTTGGCTTCAGTTTTGTTTCGCTTATCGCAAATATCGTTAAACTCTTAGTTAGCGTTCACCCCGACGGAAAGTGGGCGCTGCAGCTGTGGCTATTATGTGTTTTTATCGAAATCCACATTTATCGAATTGCCGCCACAAGCCACATCAATTTGCGAGTTAGTTAGAGCAGCTATTGCCGAAAATCCAAAAATATCCTGGCGTACGCAAGTGCTTCGCTGGCTGAAGTTTATTTAATGAGTCGATAACTGTGGCGAAGAAAGAAAGAAAGTCAAAAACAACGAATATTGAACAGCGAAAGAAGTTAACGAAATTAGAAACATTGAGTAATTAGCTGCGAAAGCACAGCAAGCAAAGCCAGAGAACTTATTTGGAGGCTTATCTAGCATAGTTGGGTTAATAGCAACGAGTAGAAAATAGAAACGAGTAGACAACAAAGATTATGAAACTGCGATTAGAGAAATAGAGAGAGATAGAGATAGAGAGAGTGAGAGAGTGAGAGAGTGAGTGAGTGAGAGAGAGAGAGAGAGAGAGAGAGAGAGCGAGTTTAGAGACCAACGAGTAATTGCTAACGAACGAGCAGATAGATAACAACTAATAGATATCAACGAGTAGATGACAACGAATAGAAAACTATGCAATAGAAAACAAACGAACTACTTTCGAGTAAAAGCGAATAGAAAAGAATGAAAAGAGAAGTAGAAGACCAAGTAGTTCGCAACGAAAACACAACAGCGAGTAGAAAAAACGAGTAGCCAACAGCCAGTAGAAAACTAATAATATATAACATAAAATAATAATATATAAATAATATATATAATATATTGACGAAGAAGTATATAATAAAAAATATATTAAATAGGAACGAATGAATATTAATGAGCAAATAACAACGAGTAAATAAAGTCGCCTAAAACAATAACGATTAAGGCAAAACAATTCCAAGCAGACAAAAGAAACCTTGAAGAATACGTGTTAAATTGCAGTTGTTGTTGCTGGTGGCTCTTTAAAGCAACAAATTGCGGTACTCGTTATTATTATGGCCAACACACACAGATACAAAGAGAGAGAATGATAGAGAGGGACAGGTAGAGGTAGAGGAGCGACACACTTGAGCCTGGTTTTTGCAAATGCGGATGTGGATGCGGATGCGGATGCGGTTCAGGATGTGAAAACTGGAGCGTGAGGTACTTGTGTCATTTGTAATTGAAAATGAAAATGCAGAACAAACAACAACAGCAACAGCCGCAGGAACAACAAAAGGATATGCCGACAAGCACTGAGAACAACAAAAAATATATAGAGTAGCACGAACAAGACTGCAAGATACGCTGCAAAAAGAAATCAAGGAGTGCAGGCTTGAAGGAAAAAGCGAATAAAAACAAATATTTACATAAGTGATATAAACTGCTTTGGCTGAGTTATTCTAGGATATTGTATATATTGCTCAGTTATATAATAAGTATTATATAAGATTTAACAATTGTCACCTGAGCAGAGTCTGAGCTCACCTAGGTCACTCGCTTCACTCTCTCGTAATCCCTTCCATTACAGGGTAACATGCCATGCGAGCTGTTAAGTCAAAGTTGGTGCAAGCGAGAGAGAGACAATTGGCGAATGGCAGCCAATAATAGATGTAATACTTAGAATGCGCGGAAACAGGAACCGAAACAGAAACAGCAACATAAACAGGGAAAAAGGACAGGGAAAGGAACAGGGCAAGTAACGACACAACAAGGACTTTTGCCGCTATTGCTCTGTCAATTTATATGCCGTTAGCGTGCTGTCAATGAGCATGAATGCGAAGTGCCTGCCAGCTCTAGACAGCTAGACCCAAACAACTACCCCCCGTCTCCAACACCTACCTCCCCGTCACACAGTTCCCATCCTCCGCCCCACTAACCCCTTCTGCACGCGCTCCCCTCTAACCAGCCGCGCGCCTGTTCGCTGTCGCCTGTCGAACGAGACACATTCGTCAATTGTTGCGTGAGCAACAGAGATGAGAGCACTTCACGTGTTCCCCTCGTGCGTGACACGAGCTGCACTTGAGGTATCTCTTAAGGGCTATCGTTGCAAGTTTATAATTCTTTCTAGAGGTTTTTTGATCTAGTTAGAAATATATCTTATATCAATTTTATTTAATGAATTATATAATATATAGATTTTTTTAATATATTAAAAATAATATCTAGCATATAATTCTAATTATTTTCTTTTTTTTCAATATATACATATTTGTTGGCCTTACATACATATTTATAGTTATATAAATATTTTATGATTTTATTAATTTGTATTGAATAATAGTGTTTATTACATTTTCTGTTTTTTATTTTATTTAAATTATTTGTATTTGTTGTTTTTATTTTTATTTTAATCATTTTTTATAGAAATATTTTTATTTGAAATATACTTTTGGCTCTTTGGATTTGCCAGCAAGATTTTCGTGTCGTGTCACGCGACTATCTCTAGTCCTAAATATTTTGTTTGGGTATCGAAAGCCACTAAAAACTTTGGACTCGGGACACACTAATCAACAAACATTTACGCCGACATTGCGTGCATATTAAACAGTCAAAGCCAGTCAATACACACACACACACACACGCACACATAGAATGTGGCAGGCGAAAGAGTTATTAACTTGGCTGGCAGCAAACGTCGCACCTCTACAGTTGCACCGCTTAACTCCAGCAACCCTTAACACAAGCAAACCCCGTGCTCCAATAAGCTGCTCATTTGAAGCGGGCAGTGTGAGCAGGAGGCGACGAGGGGGCGTGGTGGTGGATACTGGGAGCAGCGTTACGTAAATTATATTTAGCAATTTATCATTTAAAAGTTTAATGTGCCTCTATAAATTCCAGTTGCATGACTCCCACTGAGTGGGAAGGAGGAGAAGCAGAGCAACGACTTGCGGGGTTAACAAGGGGTGGGCAGGGGTGGGCAGGGGTGGGAATTGGTTAGGTTAGGTTGGTGCTAGAGCGTAAGGGGTTAAGGTTCTGCTATGTGTTTGGTGGCATGTCTGCTATTAGTTGCAAAATAAATTGCTGAGCCCTTCAAACCAGCAGTAGTTGATGAAAAGCGCCTTGAAGGTCAAATGTGAACTGCACAAAAGTGAATGAATAGATGTGAATGAAAGTGAATAAGCAATGAATACCAAAGGCGCATAGTTGGACTTTAACTTTTGGACTTTAACTGACTCTAACTAGCTGACAAAGTTGGGGACTGCCGCTCCTCTCTCTCTCTCACTCTAGAGATTATCTCATATTGTATTTTTTTTTGTTTCCTCGCACAGAATTGAGCTTAGTTTGAGTTATGTGGAAACCGGATAGCTCGATGAACTCAGCTTAGTTTCTATTATAGCCAGAATTGTATGCTATATATGTACGTATGTAAAGTCAATTAAAGTTTGTAGGATTCTCATCTCGAGATTAAAAAGTAAATAAAGGAATATATAGTTACAAGTCTGGATGACTATGATCTAAAAAGTTGAGTATAAATCTTTCAGAAACTAACATTTAAAACTTGATAAGCACTATGACAGCCAGTTAAGCACATTCTCAATGGGTAGCATAAGCTGTAAGTTATATGCTTAAATGAATTGCGGATTCTATTCAGGACTATATCAAGCAAACTCCAGCTGAACATTGGCAAGCACTTTAACAGCCAATTGAACTCATGCTCATTTTTTAGCCGAAACAACATTTCGAAACATAAATATTAAATTAAAATATGAGAGAAATATCTATAATCAATTAACCCCAAAATATTTCATTTCATTTCATTTTAGCAATCAGCAATGAATATTCCAACATTACAGATTAAGCACAATTATTAACAGCTGACTGCTAAAATTTAACATCAACATTAGCAGAGATCATAGCAGAGAACTTTAGCAGAGACCTTTAGCAGAGAGCTGATTTGTGACATATGCAATAGGAAATGTAAAGAATTTAACATTAACTTAACAGTCAATTTAGTAGATATCCATATTTTGATATACAAAAATTTATAATTAAAAATTTTGTTTAAATTGCAATCAATATAAAATAAAAATAAACTTAAAATTTGTCTAGAATTTGTAAGTTCTAGTCAAGTTTCGAACTCAAGCACGAAGGCAGCTAAAAATAATAAAAAATAAGTAAAATAAATAAAGAGGAGATGAGCTTGAATGAGGAATGTGAGCGAAAAGTCAAGAAAAGAGTTGAAACATATTAAGGGAAAACTATTTGCCAGCGACAGGAGCCGAAGGAAGCAGATTAAAGGAATGCGACGGCTGATGTGGGCAGGCGAGAGAGAAGGACGAAGAACGAAGAACGAAGGACATAGTAAAACGCAGCACGTGACAGGCAGCACGTGGCAAGTGGCAACCAGGACATATCCCAAACAGCGTCTGCCCACTGGCAACAACTACTTCGCCAGCTACGACTCCTGCTACATTTGCTGTTGCTTCCTGCTGCCCGCTGCTCATTCTACTACTGTTCTCCTGCTCTGTGCTCTTGGTTCTGTTTCTTCTGATTCGTTGTGCTCTTTCTTTTTGTTGTCCCTGTTGCACCTCTCTGCTCCTGGTCCTGCTGCTCCTGCTGCTGCTGCTTTTCCTGCTGCTGCTACTCCATCTCCTGCCGGCTCTTGCAATTTGTTTAGTGTGTGAAAATGAAACATTTTTTCAGCACACGGCCCCTCTCACTCCCTCTCCGTCTCACTCTCCCTCTCTCTCTCTCTCTCTCTCTCTTTTTCTCTCTCTCTCTCTCTCTCTCTGGCTCACTCAGACTGTTTCTTAGCCGAGTTTTGTCGTCCTGCAAAGACGTCGCACAACACGGCGAATGATTGATGGTTGCCGCTGAACGGGAAGCGCTGCAAACAAATGGAAACTTTTGTTTCTTGCATAATAAAATAACGGTAAGCAGCAGCAGCAGCAGTCGCAGCACCACCACAGAAGGGGCCGCAGGACAACGAGCAGCCGCATTCAATTCCAAAGCCTGGACTTGAACCATAAAGCCAAAAGCAAAAGACAAAGACGACAAATCTCGCAGAGTCAGTGAAAAAAAGTTTACTGAAATCACAAATGCTCTAAAATATTGCAGCTTTATAGGGTATATAGAGTATTTAACTGAAGTATATTTTATATACAATGTAATATATACATATATATCTTGTATAGTATTGTGTCTATATAGTCAGGTGATCTGCAGCTATATATTCTTTTTTTATGCTGAGATCTTGGTGCAGAAAACAGAAGTTAGTTTAAGTTTCATCAGATCTTATGAAATCTATTTAGCTACTCCGATATACTACAATTAACCACAATATTATAGTAGAATATACTACGTTTTACTACTATCTACTACTATGTTCAACATTATATTATATATGTATTTAAAATATTATTACAATAAAATATGATATATAAATATTCAAATTTTCCTATTTCCATGCATACCATTCCATTATTCAGCTATACCCCATTTCCTTTTCATGTTAGGGCAGACACTTAAACAATCAGCTTGCGCTTAATTCTTTTGACCCCAAAAGAATTTTTCAATTTTACGCCAAAATAAGTTTTTGCCCAGGCCCCGTAATTTTTCAACTCAAGGCGCGGACAGAGCGCAGCAACAAAGCTGTATGAATGTTAGAAGTCGTTGAGAGGCTATAGCTGAACTAGCATCTGTAAGCTCATAACTTGTATAGATATTAATATGAGCTGAGAGCCTTAACTGTCAATCAAGCAAGTTTATCAATCAATCAACTGGAGAAACTCTATTGAAAATTCTTCATAGAGTGGAAAAATCACGAGCATACTTAACTTTTTGAACAATGATTGAAGCAATGAATCAATCAACTAATGAAACTCTTACCTGCTTTTGATTGATAACTAATGAAGCTAATAAGCTGTGATTGATCACCAATCAGTCAATTAAGCCATTCAAACAATCTATCAACTAGTGAAAGCATTGAGAATTTCCCTATATTTGTTTGTCAATCAATGTATCAGTGAAAAAACCAATTAGTCAATCAATCAGTCAATCAATCAATCAATCAATCAACTGGTTATATTACAACAATTTCCAAATATACATAGTTAAGCTAATAAGCTGTGATTGTGATTGTGTGATTGATCATCAGTCAATCAAGCAATCAATCAATCAATCAATCAAGTATTGAATCTATGCTGGACTAGATTCTTACTAATTCTTTTTTAATTAACAAAATATAAATATATATAGGCATTTATCTAAAGCTGTGATTGATCAATCAATTAATCAAATAGTCCTCTATACTACCCAGCTAGTGAAACAGTTCTAGCTAGCTGAAGAGCTCTCAACGCTAAGCTACAATAATAATAGAAAATTTCAGCTAAAATTTTGTAGCTGCCTAGATGTTTTTCAATCAATGCATCAATCAATCAATCAGCTAGTTAAAGTTGCTTGGTAAATGACAAGACAAATGTTTTTTTTTTTTTTTTATAAAGAAGTAAAGTTAACTTTTGCAGTTGCTTAAGCTCTGCAAGTTCAGCAATCAGTCAATCAATCAATCAATCATTTAGATGAACAGATTTACACATAGAGCTGCATCTATGGAGTGAAACTCTTCAAGGGTTGATTAAATATTTTTTACAAAAATTAATATTAAAATAGGCAGTTGAAAGCTTTAACTATGTGTGTGTGTGTGTGTCTGTGTGTGTGTGTGTGTGTGTGTGTGACATGACCGAAAACCGAAAGTGTCAAGGCTTATAAATGTCAGACATAATTATGCCTGCAGGATAATTGTTTAGACACATGAGCATAATGAAAACATGACATGTCATCCTCCGAGAATCAAACGATGAGTGTGTGAGTGTGTCTGTGTGTGTGTGTGTGTGTGTGTGTGTGTGTGTGTGTGTGTGTGAGTGTTAATATTTGCCATATAGACAAATGTGAGCGGGTGATGCCGCACGTCTACACGGTCGCATTAGCAAACGCTAAAGGCAGCGAAACGCTGGCATCGGCGCTATGCTGACATGCGGTACAGTGAACACCATGCGGCAAGAACCCCAGTCGGGCAATCAAAAGCACACGCAAGAGCTCAAAGATAAAGCTGAAGCATATAACACCAGAAGCCCCAACTTTCAACTTATCCAGCTACAGCTTCGCTCGACAGACGACATACCAACACACACACACACACGCACACACACACACACACACCGGCGTGGCGAGGCACACGTGTGTTTTAATGACTGTTATCATTATGAATCGCATACAAGACTAATTAGTGTGTTACACATTCATCTAGCTATTGTTTGGTGGGAGTCAGCGAGGCTTCTATGCATGTGTATGTGTATGTATGCGTGTGTGTGTGTGTGTGTGCACCCCACAACCATGCCCACTGCTAATACACGCATGTCCCATGTTAAGTGTTTAACATAATGAACACGCGTATTACGGAAGGAATTAACATGCCAGTTAACAAGTTAAGAATAACGCAAAAAGAAAAAAGAACGAAAGGAGAGATAGAAACGAGTTAAGCACGACTGGAAAATACTCTGTGAAGAAAAGCGGAGATGGAAGTTAAGGTAAATAAGCAGGAGAGTAAAAATAAACAGATAGAGAAAGAGAGAAAAAGAGAAAGAGAGAGAGAGAGAGAGAGAGAGAGAAGAGAGAGACAATGGGATCGGGAAATATACAGAAAAATATCAGAGAGAAAGAGATATGTAGAGGAAGAAAACATATAGAAATGTGGAAATAGAGAGAGAGAGAGCGAGAGAGAGAGAGAGAGAGAGTAATAGATAGATATATAATTATATTATTTCTACTTTCATATACTTTAACTATATATCTTTATAGCTTTGGCAGACATAATCAATGCCTTTCAAAGTCGTCATTGAGAATCACATTGTCTATTTCTTCTTTTCTTTTCTGATATCTAAACACATTACATCTTAACATCCATATCCTTTGTTGTCTGCTTTTCGGATATACTAACTAAATTAATTTGAATAATTCATTTGAAATTTTAGCGCCAATTAACAAATGACGAAATACCAAAGGAACTTATCGATATGCATGCACAGCTAAGCGCTAAAAATGCCAGCACCAAGCGCAATTATCGGGTGCTTTAGCAAAAGGCGCGCGCAAACTGCATTTGAAATTAGCATTATGTTTTTTTTTTTATTTTTTATAAATATAAATGTATCATAAACTTATTATATTTAAATTTATTATAATTGAGCAAATAATTTCTACTTGATGAATGAACGTATGGATTAAATTGTAACGAGTAATGAAACAAGCCTATGCTACTTGAGATTGATTGCCAAAGCTAATATTGAAAAATAAAAGCTTAGATACGTTAAATAATTAATTCAATGTTTTATTTACTCTTTATTAAACCATTCATGAATTTTATTTGTGCCTTCAGCATTTGTGCTATATGTTCACCCTATTTATTTGGTATTTCGTGTTGTGGTCAGTTCTCAATGATAGTTAAATACTATCGATTACTTGAAGCTCACCTGCCGCAACATTTCTGTTGCCTGCCGGCTATTGTTTGGGATTTTTAGCTATGATTAGATATTGGATGTGAAGTTTTTTTTCGTGTCGATAAATCAATAATAATAAAACATTTAGACTAACAAAAGTAATACAAATTGATGGCCACTTATAAATTCTATTGGGAATTGCAAACCGTTTAAATTTAAATTCAAATCTAGGGGCCTAAGTTTTTGTAACTCTAAGCCACAGATGTCGCTTTATAACGATTAATACTAAAATGCCAACGTTGAGTAGGCTATCGATATATCGATATACGCACATCGAGTGTTGGTCTGCACATTGCTTTTGTTGTTTTATCCACTTGTTTTTATCCATTTTTATACACTAGTCCGTTCGGTACGGTTATTGTTGTCGCTCGCGCTGTACGCGCTGTACAATCGTTTTTTTTTATATTTATTTTGTCTTGTTTTTCTATTAAAAAAAAAAAAATGTTTTTAAACTTCCGTTGTGTATTGTGATTTTTTTTGTTGGCTCAATGCAAATATCAAAAGTAATTCGTTAATGTCAATAATTAATGTAATAAAGAAAAGTGAACAAGTGAGTGAAGAGAGTTTTATTTTGAGTAAGAGAGAGAGAGAGAGAGAGAGGATTGCAGGCGCTCTCAAAGATTGTGTACGGTTACTATTTCTTAATGTTGTTTTTGTCGTGTGTCTGTTTACAAATGCGAACGCCGCTAACGCTGATGCTGCGGCGGTCTGCACTGCTGCTGCCTGAATTAATGCGTGCTGTTTGTATTTGCTTAGTTAATAACCAAACTAATGGCACTTGTGTTTGT
The DNA here is from genome assembly GCA_030914335.1 of Drosophila borborema. Lineage (NCBI taxonomy): Eukaryota > Metazoa > Arthropoda > Insecta > Diptera > Drosophilidae > Drosophila > Drosophila borborema. The sequence continues at coordinate 8,848,115 of JAUESP010000307.1, forward strand.
GCTGGAATTTAGCATAAGTTTGCAAAGCTTAAAAAATATACATACGTATGTATATGTATACATACATACATATATAAGAGCAGTGCGACGGCCATTAAAATTTCACCCAAAAAATATCATTTTATAAAAAAGAAGAAAAAAAAACAACGAAACGTGACTAGTTTAATTAATGCAGCAAACGCAGCAGCAAAAGCAGAAGAAGAAGCAACAGCAACTACAATTACAAGTGATTTTTTTTTCGTGCGCAGCTGACGTCGCTGTCACCGTTGCGCCGCCGCACTTGGCTTCTATGAATGTGTTCGTGTGTGTGTGTGTACTTGTAACTGGGTGGCGACTACGCGCGCGCGCATGTGTGTGGGATTGCTGTTGTTTTCAGTTGAAATAAATGCGTGCAATTAGCATTAATACAATTACAACCAAATGGGGGTGCAATAATTGAAGAACAGCTAAAAGCAGCAGCGTCAGCAGCAGCCGCAACAAAAGCAACAAAAAACAACAAAAACAATTGCTTGGTAATTGTCATGGCGGACGAGCAGTTATTTCGTAATGCCAGCAACTACACTAACAACTCTGTCGCATTCGCAGCAACTGCGTCGGTTGTAAAGCGCCGTTATTACACGGATACGCACACGCACGCGCGCCTGCCTGCTCACTCGCACTCAAACAGTCGTACGCATGTACACACGCACACACATAAACGCACTTGTGCGTGGCTCTCTTGCACCACACACACACACAGTCGTATTCGCTGCAGGCAGCGTCTCTCTATCACTTCTTCAGTTTTCCGTTTCATTCGTTTGCTTTCTACCTGCAGCCGTGACGTTGCGGCGCTTTCGCTTGTTGCTGCTACTACTGGCGGCTGCTGCTCTTCCCATCTCTCGCTCTCTCGGTTGCTGTGCTCTCTTTTGTTTCTTTTGAGAGTGCAGCAGCCGCAGTAGTGTGACAGTGCCGTTATAATTTTGTTTGCCCATAAAAAGCATTTGGCATGGGCGCATTCCATGAATTGCGGTTGTCGCGTCATTCTCTCAGCGCTGCGCAGCGGCAGCGAAAATTGTAATCAAAGCGAATGACACAAGCAACGGCTGATGCAGCCACAGACACAGACACAGCAGCAGCAGCAGCAGCAGCGACAACAACAATTTTGTAACAGGCGCGCGTTGCATCTTTTATTTATTTCTTTTTCTGCAGAAAGCAATAAAAACAAACGCTGCCGACGCCTATGCCGACGTCGACGTCGACGTCGTTGTCGCTGTAAACAAGTGCAATATTAATTGACGACCAATCGGGAGAGTAAAATTTACGCGCATGCATTCACACACACACACAGATGCATACACACAGACAGACAAATAATAATGTTATAACAACAACGAATTAGAAGCAAAAGAAAACAACAAGAAGCAAAAAAGCCGCAATTGTCAACGATTTCGGGTTACCACTGTACTCGTCATGAAGAAAAAGCAGCAGCCACCACAACAACAGAAAAAGCAACCAACGCTGCTTGCGTTTGGCATTTTAACAATATTCTGGGCACAGGTAAGCGATGTCTGATACCCTGTAAAATGTATAATTTAGGTATATTTACTTATATAAACAATTTCTTATAACTGAATGCATTGTGAATTTCCGTCAAACAAGCTAATCAATGCCTGTTTACATGTATGTATATGCATAAGTACATACAAAAAATATATAACATGTAAACATCAAGCGAAATTATAGTAAATTATCTTCATAGTAATGAAGCTATACATATTGGAATTGATGATATGATCGACTCTAGCTTCATCATGTTCAGCTGCAATTGACGATACATGTACTTAATGGAAAACAAATAGAGCTACATACATATGTCTCATATAACTCGTATCAATTATCAATTGCACTTCAATGTTGTCACAGGGTATCCATTGTTCTTTCTTTACATGCATATATCGAATTCGTCACGCCTTATCGCTTTGCTAAAAAAATGATCTTGGTCGGACAAAAAACAAACAAAAAATCGAATGGAATGCGTGATATAATTCGATTCATTGACTAAACTCAACTGTAATTAGAGAGAATTATCAGAGCCGGTGAGGGCGTTTCATGAGGCATGATAATATTGTATAAATACCAGCTCGATAATGACACGCATAGTTCTAGCTGATGACTAAATGCAATGAAATGGCGTCGAGCAATTTGAGATTTGAGTGCAGTGGCATCTGCCAGGTGGCAACTGGAGGTTAATGGGGAATTTCCAGAATAATCAGGCATACCATATCCCAATAAACTCAAAATCTTCCACAGCGGGGGCTAAACTGTTAGTTTAAGACATTTTCCAGCTTCCAGCTGCCATTTCGAATTGCCCATTTTAATTGTTTATGTAAACAAAAGTGCAGCGCTTCATCCGCTTCATCCGCTACACACACACAAACACACACACACACAGAGACAAACATAAAACTGCTATACACCACAACGCCCAACCCCCAATACCCACCCCCATTGGCTCCCTTGCCACCCTTTTCTCCATTCGCTCTTCTCCTCTTCTGTCGCTGGGCATCATAAAAAATCAATTGATTTTATTTACTACGGCTGTTGCATTTTAATTGGGGTTCATTTCTATAACTCAATCAATCTTTGACAGACTCTCCCTCTCGCTCTCGCTCTTCCTCCCCCTATGAAATTACAAAAATTAATGGCTTATCCCTAAACCCTCTCTCTCTGTTCAAACTCAAATTTTGATTATTATTTTTCTTCTTTTAGCCAGTGTTGCTTTTTGGTGTCGTAAACTTTTAAATCACATCTGTGTTTTTTTTTTTTATTGTGGTGGGGAGGTTAAACCCAAGATTCCGTAACTTTGTAATGCCAGTAATTAATTATAGTACGTCGTAGAACTCGTTTTTTAAATATTTTTTTTTTTTTTTTTTTTTTTTTTTTTTTGTAGTCTGCCATTAGATGCTGGCTACCAGTTTGATTTTGATATATGCATATATATATATAGATTTTGACCATATTGCATATTTATATATGTTTCGATTTGTTTCCTAGCTCATGCACGATCTTGCCTCAGATAGACCTTTCTCTTCCAAACTTATCACGAAGTCTTCCTTCTGTTTCTGTCTCATTTCATTGTTTTTTTTTTTTTTTTTTTTTCCTTTTTGCATTTACGTTTTACAAAACTCGTTTATTATTTCGTACAGCTCAATGCGACATGCTTATATATATTTATATATATATATATTTATTCATGTTTAAATGCATACATATATATAAATGCAAAGAAGAAACCAGCTGGAAGAACTAATGATATAAGGTCGCAGTGAAAATGCTCTATGAAGAGTTAAAGAGCTGCAAAGCTTAGGCATTAAGTAAGAAATATATAAAACTAAATATAATATTAAAAAAAAATATCAAATAAAATAAAATTAAATATAAATATATAAATAATAGTTAGATATAAAAATGAAATAAACTTTTATATGCTCTATACGTAATTTATGTTATATTTTGTATACAAAAGAAATCTTGAATATAGAAATTTTCCATATTCCATATAGCTAAAATGCTCGCTTGTTAGAGTATGAAAGAACTCGAAATGCGAATGAAACAGAAACAGAAACCAGATATGCGTAAATCTAAAAAATCGCTCAAGGTTGGGTGGTTCCTCACGATCGATGTGTGTGGGGCTGTCGCAGCGATAACTAAAGGCTGTCCTGTTCTCAGTTAAATATTTGCCTGCTCTCTCGCTCTCGCTCTCTCCGTCTCGGTTGCCCCAAAACCCAAATGAAGTTTGTCTCTCAAAGTTGTTTTTGCAGCTTGCAATTAAAGTCACTCGGAATGCGGCCGCTGAGTTTTATTTGTTTTTTCTTTTGGCTCACGTGCCAAAACAACAACAACAACACGCATCTGTATATTATAATAATAATGGCGATAATAATAAGAAGCATAATAATAATAATAAGAGAAGAAGAATCACAACAAAAACAGCATTATATATGAGCGAAACCTTGCCTTGACTTAATCACAATATCAGATGCGTCGCATCGTTACGTGCCGGCGTATGAATCCAGTGAAACTTTACAGCTTAACGCACAACACAAGTACTCGATACACGATACTCGATACTGCTGATGTCTTGATACTTGATACTTGCCACTGATCATTCATTAAAAGCTATTTACTAACTATTTACTAATCATTTGCTGACAACTTACAAACGAGCAATAAAATCTAAATATTTATTACGTGGAATATAATACTTACGCATTACCTTTTACATGCATTCATTATTCATTATTAACTACTCGTAATTCTATACGCTATTCCTTACCATTTACTCTTTGCATTAGTCAAAAATCTGTACGTAATTCCCATTACTCATTTCTTATTATTGGCTCAGTAAATCAGACTTATTAGTTCGCTATTACTATATACTCGTAGTTATGCATTACTCGTTGCTCAGTGATTATCAGTCATTATTTATTATATCAGTTGAGTCATTACACATTGCTTATGGGTCGTTACTCATAAGTTTTAAGTTCGTATTCACTATTCAATACTCAAATTTAAATTTAATACTTAACTTATTGCTCATTAGTCATTAGTCATTAGTTATTATCATTAGTCATTAGTTTTTAGTCATTACTTACATTCTATACTTAATAACTAATAAAATAAAACAAACTTCTTAACATTATTTATTACTCATTAGTCATTAGTCATCACTTTTCAAACATTACTTACATTCTATACCTAATAACTAATAAAATAAAAAAAAAACTTCATATTATTATTCATTGCTCATTGGTCATTACTTAATACCGATTACTACAATGCCAATGTACTCTTCTTTCATTATCAATTATTTATTCATTCATAAATCATTTATCAAAAGACAATACTGATATTCAAATACTCTCTACCTATACCTTCTATCACATATTGCATTCTTATCAGCTCTGTTCAATTATTAGCTACTCTGTTTAATTACTAGCTATTCAGAACTATTCAGTCATTACGTCACAGCTAACTACTCGCTCATCAATATGCAATTATTTACGTACTCGATCGCAGGCATTACTAAGCGTTAGCCGAAAAAGTCCGATGACATCAGCGCAGCGAAGTTTGTCTATACATTTGACTATGAGTGTGAGTGTGAGTGTGTGTGTGTGTGTGTGTTGGTTGTGCTTTCATTGATGATATTTTCTTATGCTATTGCTTAAGCCATCTGGCAACGCCATTTGCCATGTATATATATTTTTAATCACTGATCAAACGACACGCGCCGCCATTTCAATTAATCAAATGAAAGTTCATTCAATTTGCGTTCATCATGAAAAGCAAAGTGCAAGCTCAGCATTTTGACGCCTTACCCATTGATGGGGGTCTCGAACCCGACCCGCAACTAACAATTCCATAAGAAACGCATTATCCAATTTGCTAGAACTGAAGACTGGGGAAGTTTTCTGACAATAGATTCAAGCTATTGTTGGCTGTGTAAAGGCAGCTAGAATTTCGAATAAGCATAGGCTACTTAATCTTCTGACTGTCAAATGTGATAGTTAAACTATAAACTATAAGTTAAAGTGCTTGTTAACTAGTATAATTGGGAATTGATGCTTAACACAAACTCAAATATAATATGTGAAACATCACTTAATCAATTGCTATTCACACTACTTAAATAGCTTTTGTTAGGGAAATCGTTTTAGACTATTTCATGAATAACGTTTAGAGTATATACATTATCTTAATATAACTGAGCTTGTTTGATTCCATTCCATGTGAATAGAATGCAACAAATTCGATTATGATGAATAGATTAATAGAGACAAGAGTTTAAAGCAATTTAGTTTTAGTTTTTAATTTTATTCATATGAATTTATTGCTTCGAATTCCTGGTAAAAAATTAAAAATTATTTAAAATATTTCATCCATCAATTTATAAGCAATATGCAAATTTGACATCTAGTTAAATTTTGACATAAGAGTTGCAGCAAATGTAGCTATCTCTATCAAATATACAGGGTATTTCAATGACTGACTATAAAATGCATTTTGCATATAAATTTAGTTGTTGTTGTTGTAATTGTTGTTTAACTTGAAATTGTTATTGTTATGTCTTGTTTTATGTTGGTCTGCATCGTTATGAACTTGTTTCTTTCGTTGCACTTGCCGAACGCGTCTGATCTAATTTTAATTAATTAAACCGAAAACTCGCAGCGTCCAACCCGCTGCCATCACTTGTGGCTTCTTTTTTTTTTTTTTTTTGTTTTTTTTTATAGGGTGTGGTCTGCATTTTGTCGAAACTTGCGGCTCACTTTTTGTTTACTGGAATGCAGCAGCAGCAGCAGGAGGGAGAGGAAGAGAGAGGGAGAGAGAGAGAGCGTATTAAGGAGGAGGTGCGGTATGGGCGTGTGTATAGAGTCGGGCTAATTGTTATGCACGACATAGCTATACATCCTCACAGGGGTCGAGCGGGGGGTATGTCCATTCGATTCTGTTGGGTGGCTATATGCCGGCAACGAATGAACAAAAACAAAAATTACAGAATGCCCCCAAAAATGGGTTGACAACGATTGCTGAAGTCGCGTGTTAAATCATTCAGTTTATGTAGCCGGGCAGCTGTTGCTGCTTCTTTCTTCTTCTTCTTCTTGTAGCCTTATCTGTGAGCGGCATGTACGAAAAACGTTTAGGCATACACTGCAAAAAAAATATAAATAAATATAAATAAATAAATAAAATTCTTCTTCAACTTTGTATAAAATTTGTTTTTTTTGGAATATTTTAAATTTTATAGTAATTTTCTTTCAGGCTCATTCTTTCATAACACTAAAGGGGAACTAGATAATACCCTGCATATATCCTATTTATACTATGATCAAATTTATATATATCTGACTTAGAATCTGATAATTACTTTCATTCAATTTAGAGAGTGTTTTAGTGAGAGACTAGCAAATACCCTGCATATAGCATTTTCTTATAATAATCAAAGTTGGGTATATGTATCTGATTTGGAATTACCTCTTATACTTACTTTCATAACACTAAGAGAGAGAGAGAGAGAGAGAGAGAGAGCATCGTAGAATCTACATTAAGTATAATAAAAATCAAAGCTGGGCATGTCTTGACTTGGAAATAGATAATATTGTCTTCCCTTCCCTTAAATACTTTATATTAGTTGGAAAAATACTTTCTTTAGCTTTTCATGTCCTCTAATTATAAATATATTTTTATTATTATATATATTTTGCATACATAATAATATCTGTAATGGTATAATTTGATAACAAATTCTTGTCTAAACCTTCGGATTTCTCACAGTGTATGCCTTCTGAGTGGATTGTCATATGTGTGTCGAGTCTGCTAGTCTAAAGTCTCTGTTGTCTGTGTTGGGGATATGCCGAACTTCCAACTTCCAACTTCCACACTCACACACAGACACAACTTTTTTTTTCTTCTTCCTAGACTAGAGTAGTTCCACATGTGTGTGTGTGTGTGTGTGGCATGCAACCATCCGGCGGCACTTGATGAAGTGCCTTTTTAAAAATAGCCCACCATTTAGCGGCAAATTATTTGTGCTGTCGCTGTCAGGCAGCGAGTGCTGTGTAAAGTCATGTTCACTAAAGAATCGGGGTGTTCCCTCTATACTATTTCTTGGTCCTCATTTGTTGCATTTTTCATTCTCTTTCTGCTTACATCCAGATCTGTTGAGTGCGTCATAAAAAGCCAAAATATGCAAACTTTTCGCTCCAGACTCTCATCAGTCGACGTCTTCTCCTTTTCCATATTTATTTATTTTATTATTTTGCCACTGAAATAACTTTCACACTTATCGTAACCATTTCCGGGCAGAGTTTCGCACATGCCAGTCCCATTGCGATTGCAATGGTCTAGCACTAGAGATGGCAATGTTGTCATAAACGATAATTATAGCGATAGTTTAGACTACTATCTTGTAGAGCTAGAGTACCTTACTGATAATTATAAAATATAATCGTTGTAGAGTGGGAATCGGTAGATCTCTGAACTGACTTAAGAGATACTTTTCATAGGAATATAGATAAGATCAATTTTTACTGATTGAATACATTCTTTCAAAATCATAATATAGTTTTGATTTCATCAGATTTGATAACGTTATATTTACTACTAGATCAACTCATACGTCTATCGAAATATCGTAACGATATCAATTAGTTTTCAATAGTTGATTACTTTAGACTTTTAAAGCAGTCTGTAAATGAATCGATTGCAGTGCAGACTGTTATCGATAACATGTTACAGCTATGGCTTCGAAACAACTTTGTATTTCTGTAAGATAACAGAGCTTAGACTATACATAATTTTCTCTATTTTCTGTTGCTCCACTTGCCTTAATTTTATTTCACCTATTGCTCTCAATCGGCGCGCTTTTACGATATGAACCAAATCTGTATATTAGGTTTTGCCTAATTATCTGCCATTTAGACCTACATAAATTGCCAATGGAGGCAGCTAATTGGGCAATTGTGGCTAAAGCTCTGTTATATAATTGCTGTAAGTGTTGCGCGCGAATCGACTGATCGATCAAAGATATGAATATATACAGGCATGTATATTTATATATATTTATACACATATATAAATAATATGCAGTTCGCTTTGGCTAATGATTGGCTATAAAACGATTTTGCACTAGCTGCAGCAAAAATAAAACTCTGCATTAATTAATGTTAATTGCGACGGCCTTTTACAGCAGCTCAGAAAAAAATAATAAAACAAACATGTCAGCTGCTGAGTGATAAGCGAAATGATACCCTGTAAGCAACAGTAGTACTATACTACTATACTACTATACTACTATACTACTATACTACTATACTACTATACTACTATACTACTATACTACTATACTACTATACTACTATACTACTATACTAACTATACTACTATACTACTATACTACTATACTACATACTACTATACTACTATACTACTATACTACTATACTACTATACTACTATACTACTATACTACTATACTACTATACTACTATACTACTATACTACTATACTACTATACTACTATACTACTATACTACTATACTACTATACTACTATACTACTATACTACTATACTACTATACTCGGTGTGCAATCATGCCTTATTGCAATCACTATAGCAAATACAGGGTATATACGCGCAAAAATAACTGGGCCAAGTCAAAAAGAAAACTAAACGTTAAACAATTTGTTGGTTTTACCGTGTTGAGGCGGGGATGGGGAGGGAGGAGTGGGGAGCACTAAAGCCAGGTACCTGGGGCCATATCTAGTTGGTTTTTTTCTTTCTTCTTTTTTATTTGTTGTTGTTGTTGTTGTTATAAGTAAATTGCAAATTTTATTTATTTGCTCGAAATTCAATTCGATTTGTTTATTGAAAAATTCGACTACAAGCTACATGATAAATAAGTGATTTAATAAAAGTAGACGGCAACGACGGCGACGACGATGAGGAAGAAGAAGAATTAGCTGATGATGTTAAAGGAGAAAAATAAGAAGAAGCTGTAGAAGAAGAAGAAGAAATTAAATACAAAACGAAATAAATAAAACTTGATGCTCGCCTAACTGGTTTCGGCGGCTGCCATATAAATATTTAGCAAAAACCAACAACGCTTTATAAATCACACACTCACACACACAGACACACACACTCACACTCACAGCACAAACGACCGGCCCCACAGCTCCCCACAAACCACCGCCTCCTGGCCGATTCACATGGCGCGCACCTGCCCGCTGTGTGTTGCCCACAACTAATGCAAGCGACTGTCTATAATACCCTCCACAAAGAGAGTATTTAGATTGCGTCACATCGAGTTGTTCATGTAGCTAGATAAACATAGACAAGATATATATATATGACGAGATGTGTGTCTGATCAATTTGATTTACCAGATGCATAAAGAAAGCTTTTTAAGCGTTTATCTTTGTGCTTTGGCTATGACAGTTTAAATCCAGCTAGATCAAATTAATATATGATATAGCTGTGCAGAATTCTGTGTATTATGTGAAAAACTAATTGGTGCTATATATACTGCCTAAGCTAGTGTCTGCTCTACACATATATGTTATATCTTATTCTAATCGATAAATATCAACTATATATCTATCGATCTATCTATACATCTATCTGTATATCTCTATATATATCATCTATATCCGTACAGCAAATATTTGTCATGAATTCTGATTGAAATAGTTTCTTCTCTTCTACTTGACTTCTAAAACTATTTTATTAGTATATGATTTAGTTCGATTGATCAGCCTCATTACAAAACATCGAGTAGATGTAGAAGTATATGCAAACTTCATATCTACTTTGTAGACTCTTATCTATAATTTATTTTAATTGTTCTATGTAAACTTGACTTTTTTGTATAGCAAACACATTGCTAAAAGCAGTTAAAGTTAAAGTATTTAAAGTATTTAAGCTGAAAACAACTTAAAAAATAAATGAATAAATAACCAACTTCTTTTAGCAACTATAAGAAAACTTTATATAAATAAGCTGCTTCACTATCTACATATGTATTATATTAATATATATACTTTAAATATATTTAATAATAAATATATTATTATAAATATATATTAATATTAAACATTAAACATTAAACATTAAAACATAAATTGAAAAGAACTCCATTTTTTTTTTTTTTGCAACCATAAAGAAAATCAAAAAGTAGCTTCACTACTATAATAATATATACTATAATAATACTATATATATATTTTATATATTTTAATATATATTATTTGATATACATTAAATAACGATATAAAGTTTGTTTTATAGTTGTCAACAAAATCTAGTCTTTTTTTTTAAATTTATTTTTTAGTTAATGTCATTAACTGTTTGAGAAAACAGTCAAAAGCTTGAAGCGTACTCAGCTCAAAATTTAAACTTATTTGCACTAAACGAATGCTTCAATTATTTAATTTATCATTTGACTAGAATTAATCTTTGCTTTTTCTTTATTATGTTAAATACTAAACCTTCTTGACATTTATTTCAATTATATTTAAGCTCATGTTAGAGTATTTAAATTGCGTTGCTTTGCAAAATCCCCAAATAAAAAAAAAAAAGAATTTCTTTGATTTTATTTTGTTTTACGTTGATTTTCGGCATTTTGTGATTTTTATTTTATTTTACTTTTTTTTTTGCCAGCTCAACGCAAAAAATGTACGTTTGTGGCTTTTATTTGAGGTGCGTTTAGTTGTTGTTGCTTTTTTTCTTCCTCTCTTTTATTTATTATTTGTTATGTGAGTGCTTTTTGTGTTGGTTTATAAAACAAAATTATGAACAGCAAAAAATAAAAAAAAAAAAAATGTTTTGTTTAGTTTTGTAATTATTACAAATTATTTAAGTAGCGCCGCATGGTCAGGAAATTGGCGCGTCATGGAATTATTTGAAGTCGAGCATAGCTCCAACACAATACAACCCGCCTGACCCACTCTCCCACTCTCCCACTCTCCCTCTCTCTATCTCTCTCTCTATCTCTCTCTCTCTCTCTACACAGCAAGATCATGAGCATCAAACAGCGCCTGACATTGGATTCTTTTCAGCAAGGGGTCACTCGCTGTGTGTGCGTTCGGTTCATTTGATTGGTTCATGACCTCGTCTTGAGGTTTCAGTTATGCAAAAAAAAAAAAAAAAAAAAAACAAAGCAAAACAAAACAAAAACAAAGCAAAGCAAACTAATTGCAGCTGCAATTGCCGCTGGGCGACAATTGCATTGCATTTGTAATGAGCGGACAAGGTCGACGCGTCATTAATGCGAATCGAGTGCCAAGTGCCAAAGCAGTTGACTGTGGACACAAGCTGAATGCTGTGCGCACTCGCGCAACTTTCCCACTGGCGCCCAAAAAAATATTTATTCACAAAAATATCATAAACGAAAAGTGAAAGGCAAAACAACAACAGATCAGATAAGTGGGCAATGTCAACTGCAAGTGCTTTATAAATAGCCCCAAATAGACGCCCACACACACACACACACACACACACACACACACACACCTAGTTAAAACAGTCAATGGTTAAACACTTCAAACGCACATGTCAAATGCCAGCAAATGTCTTAGGCATAAGCCAAGCCAAAGAGAAATATGATTTAACATTACTTTCCTTTTTGCAAGCTTACAATTCAAGTAGATAGAAAGACAGACATACGTATATATAGCTATATATACAGCTACATAATCCCTCAATACACATTTACATACAACTTTAGCTAATTTTGTAGTTTTTTTTTTTTCGCATATCCGCGCGAATAAATAAACATTTTGTCCACACACTTGGAAGAATATGTTATTCGATCGATTCGAGTCAATTAGCAGCTAAAGTCCAGGTATATATATAGTACGTAAATATCGAAATATATCATTAGAAGTGACCGATTTGCTGTCGACTTCGTGCACACAAACAAACAGACTTTAATTACGAGTTCACATTTCGCTTGCCCAGGCTAAACAATTGTTGCATGGAGATTGCGGCTCTACAACTAATTTATTTATTGATTGATTATTCTCAAATGCATACAAATAAATATGATCTAATCGATAAATAAACTGATGTAACTTGTGAGTGAGGGAATTCAATGGGAATCCAATTGCTAAAGATGCTCAAATTCAATATCTTTTTGTTCCTTAGCCTCTTGGGTTCTCGTTTCTCAAATGCTTTACAGTTGGTTCTTACCTGTTTTCGTTGTTGTCACATTTGTTTAAATTTCAGATTCATTTCGTCAAACTGTCTCTTTTGTGCTTTCTCTCTCTCTTTCTCATTCTCACTCCATTTGTCTCTCCCACATTCTATTTATGTCTCGCTCTCTCTCTCTCTCGTTCTGTTTCTGTTTCTTTCCTTTACCTTCCTCTGTGTCTCTCTCTTTCATTCCCTCTTTCTCTCCCCCAATGTAGGATATCTCTTTTTCTCTTTCTCTCTATTCATCTCTTTCTTTCTCTTTCAATCTCTTCATCTCTCCCTCTCTCTCTCTCTCTCTCTCTCTCTCTCTCTCTCTCTCTCTGTTTCTCTCTTCATCTCTCTCTACCTCTTTCTCTATCCCTCTCTCACCCCAACCTCTAACTTTTTTTCTTATTTCTCTATCCCTCTTACACTCTCCGTCACTCTCTCTTGTTTTTCTTTGTGCATTTGTCTTACGTTGTTTCTTTTCTTTACTCTTTCTCTCTCTCCTTCCCTCTCTATCTCTTTATATCTGCTTTCCTATTTCGCTATCTCTCTTACTCTCTCCATTACTCTCTCTTATATCTGTTCATTACTCTCTCTCTCTCTCTCTCTCTCTCTCTCTCTTTCTCTTCCTCTCTCACTCTCCCTCTCTCTCTACTTTTCTATTGCCACATTTCTACACATTTTCTCTTCTCCTTTCTATACATTTCCTTAAATCCTTTTTCTTCTTTTCAAATTTTGCTTTAAGTTCAGCATTCGTAAACGTTACACTGACCAAAGCTATTACGTCTCCACTTTGGCTATTGCAATCATTTGCAATCTCATTCATTAGATTTGTTAGCTATATATTAGGCAATAGACATTCAACTGTGGCTCCGCATTACATTTATCGGTTCCTCTTTGTGCCACTTCCTGTAACGTTATTACATCTAACAGCTGCTTTAATAAAGCATTGAATTGCTTACTCATATTCAATTATAGTGCTATATACTCCACTTAGAACGCGCGTCTGCTTTCAAAGTGTAAGCTAACAAATTATTCATCAAATGTGGAGGTGGACTTTAATGGCGCAATGCCAATTTGAGGCCTCCAATCAAAAAATAATAACAAAAACGAAAAGCAAAAAAAATGAGCAACAACAAAAAATATAGAAAGAAACAAATAGACAACACAATAAAATCGGAAATTTTGCTAAATGAACTTCCGTATTGTTCCATTGTTTGCATGTCACATGGAGGTATATAATTCGAATCGGATCCCTATTTATATTCATATTCGTATTCAAATCTATTGGAAAAATCATTGTGATTTTCCGCTTTGCTGCTTCCACCAGCTTGGGAAATTATTTCATTTACAATCAAAAATCCCGGATTCCAACCAGACGTAGCTGAACTTCAATTTCTCTTCCATATGTCACGTGCTCGAGATTTTTTTCCATTTCTTTCACTGTTTGTTGTAGTTGTTGTTGTTGTTTCTTCGTATTTCTTTTGGAATTCGTGATAGGCGTCATCAATGGATCCGCGTATTATCCGCTGTTGTTTAATATGCCACTAAATTATCGAGTCAGGCCTGAAGAGATTCGCTAATCATTTGCTTCATTATCATTTTGCAAGTAGTTAATAACAATAATAATTGTGAATCTAGATGTTGAACGAATTGCGTATTATTGCAATTTGTTTTTCTTTTGCCGCTGAACACGTATTTCAACTGGTTTCTGAGTACCAACCCCCGCTTCGATGATAAACTAGAATAGAAAGAACTGAAAATAAATGTATATATAAAGAAGATATATAGTATAGTTACCATGAAAGTGATTGTAATATATGTATTAATTGATTAATATGACACAGAGAGCAGAGATTTATATAGCTATATAGATAAATCAGATCAGTCTGGGAAGCTAACTTAAGTCAGCTATAGCTATTTGGCTGTCAAATTACGTAAACCTCAACCTGAATTTTCCCTTAGGCTTCATGTTTATTGATTGCCTTTCGATATCTTCATACGAAAATCTTTGTAAACTAAATAAGTTAATCGAAAATTTGGCTAGCCCCCTAGGCTCAATGAATTGAAAAGTAGCGTATTACTTATGCAACACGCGAATGCATTTGACACAGTTGAGTTGAGTCATTTGACAGTTTCAGAGTCATTATCATAATCGCATATATAGATTAATGTAAAAGCCTAACGAGCGCACACGATATGCAAGCGTATAGAGAGCGAGCTAGCGAGAGTGAGTGAGAGAGAGAGACAGAGAGTGGGAGAGAGAGAGAGAGCAAGAGCGAGAGCGTGTGCATGAGTGATAGATGAACGCATCACTCTAGCCCTGACATTGTGACTCAACTTTTAATTTGTGTGTGTGTGTATTTTGGGCCACGGTGCAAATATCTGTCGCTCTATGACTCTTATCGTTAGTCTCTGTCTCTCTCTCTCTCTCTCCCACTCTCTCTCTCTCTGTTTGTGTGTGCAGCTTATCGCTGTGATTAATGGGTTGGGAAACAGCAGCGTGCAACTGTGCAAGATTAAATATTTCAAAATATAGGTCAGTTATGGCCTGGCCACAGAGCTCCTCCACTAAAAATAGCCATACGGAACTGGCCCTGAAATTCCCCTGGCTCTCTTCAACTCTCTCACTCTCACTCACCCTCTCTCTCTCTCTCTTTCATTCTTTTGCAGGTAGCCAATGGCGCCGATTTGGTGATCAGCGTACCAAATGCGAGCAGCAATGACAATGCCTTTTACCGCATCGACTACAGTCCGCCATTTGGTTATCCGGAACCGAATACGACAATACCGGCCAGCGAAATTGGGCAGGATATTAAACTATCTCGAGTCCTGCCGGGCAGCGAGTACAATTTTTGGTTATACTACACAAATTCCACGCATCGTGAGCTGCTCACCTGGACGGTGAATATAACGACAGGTAAGTGAGCGATTTAATTAAGCTACGATTTTAACTTACTAAACTGTCTACATCTCTCCCATGTGTCTCTCCCACTTGTAGCACCCGATCCGCCGGACAATCTCAGCGTACAGCTACGCTCTAGCAAGAGTGCCTTCATCACCTGGAAGCCACCGAGTACGGGCAAATACTCTGGTTTCAAGATCAAAGTTTTGGGTCTCACCGAACCGCCGCATAGCGAATACAATCGCAGTTATTTGCTCGCCGGCAATGATACCCTGCAGCTATCCGCCAAGGAGCTAACGCCAGGCGGCACCTACCAGGTACAGGCATATACCGTATACCAGGGCAAGGAATCGGTGGCCTATACCAGTCGCAATTTCACCACAAGTAAGTCCCGGATCGCTGGCACACGCAGTCCCCGCAATCGCTGCAATTACTAAACTACAAATAATCGCCTTTAATAATAATGGTGTCGGGGCTAATCGTCGTAACTCTTATAATTCTCTAACAAAGTTAATGGTGTGAAAAGAATTTTCCTTGGCCTAACATTATTCCCACTGCAATTAACAGAAGAAGATTAAGAAGAAACACTATTTTCCCCAATTCTCTTCACACTTACTTTCTCTCTCTATCTCTCCCTCTCTCCCTCTGCTTTGCTTACACTGTCTCTTAAATGTTATGTAGCTGAGCAATGGATCTATGCGAAGGTAACCTTAAGTAACATCTCAATTTGTTGTCGCTTGTTTGTGTCTCTTTAGTTTATTGCTAATAAAATGCGTATACGACTATTTTAATACTCTTTATGTAATAAGAGCGCTTCTGCACAGTATTAACCAAGCCTTAAATGAACTAAAACTAGATTTAAAATATTTTAATGCACAAATTTGTACAGTTCATAATCCAAAGACTTTCTTAGACACATCTCCTTTAAGATCTTTAATATGTTCATAAATTAAATTTTATATCTTATACCGAAAACTAAGCAGGAAAATTCATCAAGTAATATCAAGTAATATTTTCCTGCATCGCTTTTTTTCCCGAGCATTTTCCTTTAGCTGCTCTTTCATTCTATCCTATTTCCATGCTTCATACATTACTTTGATACTTCTTTACTTCATTCCATTTGCTTAAAAGCTTCTTTCTTTCTTCATTACCTAAATTGTATTTCTTCCTAGCTTACTTTAACATATTCAAGTTTCCTCTCTACTATCTTTTCTCTTTTTCCTAAAATACTTTCTCCCTTTGCTTTTGTTCATCCTTCAATGCTCTTACATTTTCCTCTCTCCAACTTCTTTTAATTCCTTGTTCTATCTTTGGAGCTGAAGCAATTTCCATTCCCATTTCAGTTTCTTGATATTATCATACGCATAGTAATACCCCTTATAGCACTTCCACATTTCGCCCAACACTTACAACACTCTGTAACCCCGCTTTAACATAAAGATTATCTTAATTCATACTCAAATACTCATTGGTGTTAGTACTTGGGTTCAACTGCCTTGGTTAACATTGTGCAACAGCGTGCTGTGTCTTTATTCTGTTGTTTGTCTTCGCTGTAAGTTTCACATTAACAGTGCTAACCCACGTATCTAGCTCGTTATCCAGCGTAGTAACACATCTTTGTAATACCATCCTTCCCAAAAAAAAAAAAAAAAAAAAAAAAAAAAAAAAACGCCTGTCCCATATAGAACCCAATACGCCCGGCAAGTTCATCGTTTGGTTCCGGAACGAGACAACGTTGCTGGTGCTGTGGCAGCCGCCATATCCGGCGGGTCTTTATACCCACTACAAGGTCTCCATAACGCCGGACGATGCCATCGAGAGTGTGCTGTATGTGGAGCGAGAGGGTGAGCCACCTGGACCGGCACAGGCGGCCTTCAAAGGTCTTGTGCCTGGCCGTGCCTACAACATATCCGTGCAGACAGTCTCCGAGAATGAGACGTCTGTGCCGACTACGGCACGCTACTTCACTGTACCGGAACGTCCGTTGAACGTTAGTTTCGATCCCAAATATACGACAACCAGCTCGTTTCGAGTGCGTTGGGAGCCGCCGCGCACGTACAGTGAATACGAGAGCTTTCAGATCTCCATATCGACCACACGTCGAGTGTTCACTGTGCCGCGCACCGAGGCGAGCAGCGTTTACTTCGATTATCCCGAAATACTGGAGCCGGGCAAGAGCTACGACGTCGTGGTGAAAACCATCTCGGACAATGTGCACTCGTGGCCGGCAAGTGCATTGATTACACTACGGCCACTGCCGGTGAGAAATTTACACGGCTATCTGGATGATCGCAGCAATGCGGTGCACTTGTCCTGGGAGCCGGCGGAGACGGGCAAACAGGATCTCTATCGCATAAGGTGAGTGTGAAATGAATGAGAGCAGAAAAGGGGGAGAGATGATGGATCTTAAAACTCCTTTTTCATTTTTAGCTACTCTGAGAAGTACAATGATACGGATGCGTCTAACACAACGCCACAGCAGCAGGTGGAGACGCCGCTAACGGAATATAAGCTGGACCAGCTGCTGCCGGGCAGACGCTACCACATCGAGGTGCAAGCCCTGTCCAATGGCATCAGCTCGAATGGCACCAGCCTGATACGTGATACACGACCCGCAGCACCCATTATCCAGGAGCTGCGCAGCATTAACCAAGGCCTGAACATCAGCTGGCGCAGCGATGTCACCTCAAAGCAGGATCGCTATGAGGTGCACTATCAGCGCAATGGCACCAAAGAGGAGCGCACCATCAGCACGAATCGCACCAATCTGATTATCAAATATCTGCATCCCGGCTCTGGCTACGAGATCAAGGTCTATGCAATCAGTCACGAAATGCGCAGCGAACCCCATGCCTATTTCCAGGCCGTCTGTAAGTGTTGAGCAAGTGAATGCGATTGCACTCAAGCTATGAATGTGCGATTTGCATTGAATCCATTTTAGTTGAGTTCAAAAGAAGTTACTTAAAATTTGTTAAATAATTTATTTAATTTCTATTTTAATTCTTTTTGGACTCAATTCCTTGACAGAATTATAGAATCAATTGTGATACGATCGTGAATACATTCATTCATTCATTTTCATTCATTTAGATAATTTCTTTATCGAGTTACTTTACGACTTGATACGACCATCCATTTATTCATTTTGATTCATTTATATGATTCCTTTATCGTGTTACTTCATCTTGATGATGTATTCACATTCCATTCATTCATTTTGATTCATTTAGATAATTACATTATCTTGTTTATCATTTGGATTTAGTCTGAAATTGGCTGAATAGGAATAGATACATTTTATTTAGTTTTTTTTTTATAAAACATATAGAACAATAGAATGTGATTCATTTGTGAATCATGCACATGCTAATATGAATTACTTGGATGCATTTAATTCAGTTCAAATTGAATTTATGTATAAAATGCTAATTGTGAATTAACCAAACCAATTCAAGTTTATTAGACGCTGATCAGGTATATAGAGTCAAGCATGATTCTTTTTTTTTGAATCATTTAATTGCTCAATTAAGTCAATTTTGAATGATTCATTGTCGCTCAGAGTTGAGTAGGCATAGATATGCTATAGCAAACTGATTATAGCTCAACTTAATAATTCAAAATTATATATTTAAACTGAGTACTTAAATTTGAATCACTTGTGAATGAAACTGCTCAGAATTCATGAGCAACTTTAATTCAATTCAATTGAATTGTTTCGTTTTATGTGCACAATATTATTTTTCACTTTAGAATCAATATGTTATTCAAACACTCTACTGAATGATTCATAAAATTATCAATCAATTAGCATTGAGTCAAGAATTAGAATCAAAGAGTTTTTCCACTTTCATTTATTGATTCATATCAAGTAAAATTCTCTTATCAGATAATTAATTCATATATGTATAAACTAAACCACTTTCTATATCTCTGCTTCTCACTTCACCCGCAGTTCCAAAACCTCCTCGCAATCTCACCCAGCGCACTGTGAATACGAATTTGGTATTGCTCCATTGGCAGCCGCCGGAGGGCAGCGATTTCAGTGAATATGCAGTGCGTTATCGGACAGCGGCTAGCACTTGGCAGCGTTTGCCCAATGTCCATGAGCCCCAGGCGCGTATTGAGGACATGCGCTATGGCGAACGCTATTTGGTTCAAGTGAATACGCTGAGCTTTGGCGTGGAGAGCCCGACGCCACTTGAATTGAATATTACGATGCCGCCGCAGCCTGTCTCGAATGTTGTGCCATTGGTTGACTCACGTAATCTGACACTGGAATGGCCACGTGCCGATGGACATGTGGACTACTATACTATCAAATGGTGGGCCACGGATGACTCCCGATTGGTGGAGTATAAGAATGTGACACAGTTGCCCGCAGAGCAGGAGAGTGAGTATACGACAGAGAGAGAGAGGAGAGAGGGACAAAATTTTAAACTATTATTTCTTATAGATGGCTCCGCAAATGTTCGCATACCCATTGAGGACTTGTCGCCGGGTCGGCAATACAAGTTCGAGGTGCAGGCCAGCTCCAATGGCATACGCTCTGGCATTACGCATCTGTCTACGCGCACCATGCCGCTGATTCAATCCGATGTGTTCATCTCGAATGCCCTCGACGAGGATCAGCAGCTGGGCCAATCAGAGCAGGAGCACGAATCGAATAGTAATACCATCATATTGAATTATACGCCTACGCCTGCCTCTAGCACACGCTTCGATCTGTATCGCTTCTCTTTGGGCGATCCGCTCATTAAGGATAAGGAAAAGCTGGCCAATGATACGGAGAGAAAGTTAAGCTTTACGGGCCTCACACCCGGTCGCCTTTACAATATAACCGTGTGGACGGTTAGCGGGGGCGTGGCCAGTCTGCCCATCCAGCGTTTGTATCGCCTGCATCCGCTGCCCATCGGTGACCTGCAGTCCGTTCAGATAGACGCTCGAGAGATTACCTTGCGCTGGACAGCACCAACTGGCGAATATACAGACTTCGAGCTGCAATACCTAAGCGCCGATGCGGAGAGTCCGCAGCTAATGCAGAACATCACGACACAGACGCAGCTGACGCTGCAGCGACTGCAACCGTATCACAACTACACCTTCACCGTGTCGACGAGAGCGGGCAGTGAGCCCGGCAGCACCATGATGCGCACCAGTGCGCCCATCTCGGCCAGCTACCAGACGCTGCCCGCTGCGCCCGGACGCGTCGATTACTTCCAGCCCAGCGATGTGCAGCCAGGCGAGATAAGCTTCGAGTGGCAGCTGGCTGCACTGGAGCAGCACGGACCCATTGAGCACTATCGCATTAGCTGCCAGAATGCCGACGATGCTGGGGATACGTTCAGCTATGAGTTGCCGGCGAATGCGACGCAGGCGCGCATCGAAAACCTAGTGCCAGGCAATAGCTACATCTTTCGCATTCAGGCCAAATCGGCGCTAGGCTATGGCTATGGTGCGGAGCGTGAGCATCGCCAGCTAATGCCCATACTGGCACCACCAACACCACCCGCCCACATTATGCCCATTGCAATGGGCCACAGCAGCAACACCATACAGGTACGCTACCGCCAGAGCTACTTCTCGAATGCGCACGGTCTGGTGCGCTGGTACACGATCATTGTGGCCGAGGATGTGGGCAAGAATGCGTCTGGCCTGGAAATGCCCAGCTGGCAGGATGTGCAATCGTATACCGTATGGTTGCCCTATCAGGCCATCGAACCCTACAATCCATTTGCCAATGCCAGCCTGAGAAGCATGGGCTACGAGGACTTCACCATTGGCAGCGCTACCTGTGATAAGCATCGCACCGGCTACTGCAATGGACCGCTCAAGTCGGCAACCACGTATCGCATCAAGGTGCGCGCCTTCACGGACGAGGACAAGTTCACGGATACGGTATACAGTGAGCCAATTACCACGGATCGTGACGATGTATTGTGGCTGGCCAGCTCGCTAGCCGTAGCGCTCTGTGTGCTCTGTCTGTTGGCTGCCTTTGGCTATTATCGCTATCGCTGTAACAGCATGCGGCGTGCCACAAATAAACTGGCTCGCATGCCGGACGAGCTGACAGCTCTGCCGGATGGGTATATAACACCAAATCGTCCCATACATATTAAAGATTTTCCGGAACACTATCGCATCATGTCGGCCGATTCGGACTTTCGCTTTAGCGAGGAATTTGAGGAACTGAAACATGTTGGCCGCGATCAGGCGTGCAGCTTTGCGGATCTGCCCTGTAATCGGCCCAAGAATCGTTTCACCAACATTTTGCCATACGATCACTCACGCTTCAAACTGCAGCCGGTGGACGATGATGATGGTTCCGATTATATCAATGCCAACTATATGCCCGGTCACAATTCGCCCCGTGAGTTCATTGTGACACAGGGACCGCTGCATTCGACGCGCGAGGAGTTCTGGCGCATGTGCTGGGAGAGCAATTCCCGTGCAATTGTCATGCTGACACGCTGCGTCGAGAAGGGACGCGAGAAGTGTGATCAGTATTGGCCCATCGATCGGGTGCCCATATTCTATGGGGATATCAAAGTGCAGCTCATAACCGATACGCATTTTCTTGATTGGTCCATAGCCGAGTTTATGGTGTCAAGGGTAAGTTGCTGAGATGAAGCAATAGGAAGAAAGAGAGAGAGAGAGTAGCTTGGTGAGAAGTTAATGCAAGTTAACTATAATTAGTAGCAGTATTCAGTAGCTGTAGTTGTCTTAGACTTTAGCTAGGTATGCTAAATATAGCTGTTAACTATTCGAGTGATGTTTACATAGCTACTGCTCAGGCATAAGCTCAAGTTGAGCGAGAAGCGGAGAGAGAAGCGAGTTGCAGTGATGAATTATCAGCTTATTATTTTATTTAATTTTTTTTTTTTTTTTTTGCATAATTTTATCCTTAACTTTTAACTTTAGTTAGCAGACATTGTCTGCCTATGTAGCTGATGGCTTCTTTTGCTGCTTCTTTTGCTGCTTTTCAAGCTTCTTGCAGAGAGAGTGAGAGAGAAGCTAACAACTATTGCTTGCTTGGCTAGCTTTTGGCCTCCCATACTTTTGTATTTGACTTATTATTACTCTGCTTCCATCTACACACAAAACTTATCCTTTTGCCTGACGTAATCTTCTCTCTGCTCTGAGTTCTCTGCAGTAGCAAACTGAAGCTGTGAGAGAAGAAAGTTGCAGAGAGAAGCTAGCAGTTGTTAGCTGTGTATCTAGCTGTTAGCTTCCCACACTTTATTGTTTTACTCATGCTTATCTCTCACATTCTAACAAATGAACTTCTCTTAGCGTGACTCTTGTCCATTTAGCTAAGTGAATACTTCTTTATTTTTATTTTTACTTCTCGTTTTACATGACGAACGCTTTTCTCTTCTCGAAGTAGTTCGCATTGCTACTGATGATGCTCAAGCTTAAGCTAGGAATGAAGAAGATAGAACTTGCTGAGAGAGCAGCAAGCTGCTAAGAGAGAAGCAAATTGCAGAGAGAAGCTGAAGAAGAGAGAAGAAGAAGAACTGTTGCTTTTTTTTTATTAGCACTCGGCTTACCACATGTTTATTTTACTTATCTACTCTCTCTTTACTTCCACACACAAAACTTATCTTTTCGCTTCTCTCTCTCTCTCTTCTCAATTTCCATGGTCTCATTAAATTTTTTTTTTGCCTTTTCTAGAATTGTGAATCGCGCATCATGCGCCATTTTCACTTTACCACCTGGCCGGACTTTGGTGTGCCGGAGCCACCGCAATCCTTGGTGCGTTTCGTGCGTGCCTTCCGCGATGTCATCGGCACCGATATGCGTCCAATTATCGTACATTGTAGCGCCGGAGTTGGCAGATCGGGCACATTTATAGCACTGGATCGCATACTGCAGCACATCAATAAATCCGACTATGTGGACATCTTTGGCATTGTGTTTGCCATGCGCAAGGGTAAACTGATTGATTATATTAATTATAGTCTATTTAAACTTATCTAATGCTTCTACCCTCTCTCTCTCTCTCACGTTTGTAGAGCGCGTTTTCATGGTGCAAACGGAGCAGCAATATGTTTGCATACACCAATGCCTATTGGCCGTGCTCGAGGGCAAGGAGCATTTGTTGGCCGATTCGCATGAGCTGCACGAGAACGATGGCTATGAGGGTAAGTTGAGAGGCAGGCATAAACAGATGATATATAGCTCTTCCCCTCGATCGCCCTGTGTCTCTGTCTATATATATATATATATATATATATATATATAATATATTCATATATATTTATATATGTGTATATCTATTGAAAGTTGTCGTTGGTTTGGTGAACGTTCGCTGTTGCTGCTCTAATTAATTTAATTGCTAACTACTATTGACTAATGCTGTACTAAAGCTCTCTTACATATGTGTATATGTATATGTATATGTGTGTATATATATATATACATATATAGACAACAACAACAACAACACACACATATACACATACAACTTTATGGGTTTGCAGCTGTTTTCTTTTTCAACTATTTTTTTGTTTAATTTCTTTTTTGTCACTAACCAAAAACTTTGTTACAATTTAATGAATTTCTTCTCTCTTTTTACACACACACACACATACACTTATTGTATATTAGACACACACACACACACTTATCTAACACCTACACACACATACATATATACATATATATTTATTTATATATATTTATATATATTTATATATGTATGTATATATTTATATATATAAACACTGCTCTCAACTGCTGTCTTCACAAAATTGTTTGCAACTCACGAAATTCAGTGACTAAAATTTACTTAGAGCGCCCCAAGCCCGCAAGCAACAACAACAGCAACAACAACATTGGCAGCAGCAACATCAACAGCAACAGCAACACTCACATGTTGCATGCAACGCCGCTGCGTGCCTCGTTGGCCCTAGCCGAGGAGCTGGACAGGGAGCTGGAACTGGAACTGGAACTGGAGCTGGAGCAGCAACAGCAACGACAGCAGCTGGATGAGGATGATGAAGAGGCTGATGATGACGATGATCAGCAGCCATTGAATAATGAGACAACAGCAACGCTGTCGACGGCCAGTAGCACGGCGAGTAGCAGCAATAGCAACAGCAACAGCAACAGCAGCTTGGGCAGCAGCAATCAGGAGCAACAACAGCAACAACAAAAACAACATAGTGTACCAGCAGCAGCAGCAACAACAACAACAACAACAACAAACATTTGCACTAGTACTCAATCAGACACAGACACTGATGATGAGGATGGTGATGGTATTGATAAGAGTCCGCTTTTAGGTTTGTACCATAAACAACAACAACAACACAAACTGCAACCCCCCCCCCCCCCCCCCTCTCAAAAAAAAAAAACAACAAAAACTCTGTTTTGTAGTCTTAAAAAAAATGCACAAATAACTAACAAATGTATATAAAAAGCGCACACTGTCTAACTTGTTGCTTGTAGTGTAGTGTAAGAATTAAATATATATATTAAAAAAAAAAAACCCTGATTAATACACATACGTACACACACACACACACACGCTAACAACTAACTGGGCATGGCATGAATATTTTATATATGAAAATATATATATATATTTTTATTATAAATCAAATTTGTGGCAAAAATCAAAATTTTGGATGCCTATTCTTAAGAAAATTGCATTTAATTATAAAATAAATAATAATAATTATATTTATTTTGTATATCAACAGATGATGAAGGCATTGCTGAAACAGGCATATAAAACGACAGAGAGCGAGAGAGAGATAGAACGAGGCAATCAAAACCGCAGAGTGAGAGCGAGAAACAGAGACAGAGAGAGCAACATGAATATATATATATAAAGGACAACAACAGCTCGTATATACATACATAAGTTTAAGCTAAAATTATACACACATATATATTATATATATATACAAGCGTATATATTACTAGATACACACATATATATATATATACCATATATAAAATTTATAAAAATTCTGCCTGTGATGTGCTGGATGTGATTTGTCTACAATATATGTATATATTTTTTTTGGCAACAACAACAGTCTGAAGCGAACAAGCGTGTGCCACGCCCCTTCCAGGCCAATGCCAATTTAGACCAAAACAACAGAGCGTTTAATCTTAAGTTTCAGGTATAACTAGCTATATATTTGATACTTAAACAAACAAACACAAAAAAAATAAAAAGAAAAATTATATATATTAGCATTAATCGTTTCTAAGCAACTAAACTAAACTACTATATATATGCTCCTATATGTGTATAGCTAGCTATATGATACCATATGTTATATTATCTATTCCATAAGCAAACAGCGTTTAAATATTATTATTATTTTTTTTTTTTACTATTTTGTAAATTGTGTGTGCCTGTATATGTATTTTTTATGTATGATCTTAACTATTTAGAATGTAATTTTTATTTTTTTTTTGTAATGTATTTTTGATAAATTTGTTCAGCTGTCAGCTATTGTTCCGATCGATATCGAGCTATATGCATATGTTTAGTATAAATAGGGGCTACATAATTATCTCAAATTCTTTGCCATATGAACAACTAAATATATATATAGTCAAGCGCGTGCTTTGCATATGACTCGATGCTCACTTTAGCGTTTATATGTGTGTATATATGTATGTATATATATATTCGTACTATCGGAACAACAGTTGCAGCAAACAAATTGTCATTTACATTTTTAGAGCATTAATTATTTATGCATTCGCCAGTTGAGTGCAGCACAAAAGATAAAACAATAAAAAAAAAATGTAACGAAAAATATATATATTTGTTTCTAATTGTTTTGAATTGATTTCTCAAATTGAGTTGCAATAGAAAAAAATAAAAATGTAAAACTAATTGAAAGTTTGTTTTATTTGTATGCTTAACAGAGGTATTTTAGTATGCTATATATATATATATATATATAGTGGACTCTGGTTAAACGAACACAAGTCGTTCCAGGATGTTGTTCGTTAAGCAAAAAGCTCGTTAACCGAAACAGATCTGTGTTTAGCACAGACAGAATCTTATCAAAACAATAAATGTATTCAATTTTTTGTTGTTGTTCGTTATGCGAAACGTTGTTCATTAAGCGAAACTTATTTTCCCAAAAAAATATTCATTAACAAAACTTTGTGCGCATATATATAAAATATACATATATACAATATGATCATGTTCTGCTCAGAGCTCAATATCAAATACACATTTAAGCGAATTACAGAAGCCGTCTTCAATGTTGTTCAAAGCCTTTTATATCATCTCCAAGATATCTGCCGAACTGCATATGGTATACATATAGTATAAGTTAAGGATGCTTAGCAAGCTGGATTCTCCCATCAGACATTCGAGGAGAGACTATATTTCCGTACCCTAATTGCTACGCACATAGCTGCATCTACTCAGTTTAACCTCTTGATCAAGAATAGCTACATATTCATATATTTTCAGGAGTTGGGCATGCCTGTGTCTACCTTTTGGCATATACATTTATACCAATATATAAAAATAGTTCATCTATAGTAAAAAATATATACTAAATGTAGTTTTAGCTCAAAACACAATTTCTATTTAGAACAGTTTTCCGTTGCAGCAGCAATGCCTGGCTATAGAGAATCACCATTTCTAGCTTGAACACAACTATGCGCACACTCACAATTTAGATGCCAGCCCAAAAGTATGCAAGAGCAGGAGAGAGTGGTAGAGAGAGAGAGAGAGAGGGAGTGGAAAAAGTTGAGAGAACGACAAATTGCAGTTGCCATATATGAACGTATAATTAGCATGACGGCGCCACGAAGCAGTTGAGGTTTCATTTTGGCATTGTTCCCGAATTGCGAGCATTAATCGATAGGCAATTATCGATTACCAGCGCACATTTAAAGGCAACGAGCGGTTGCTGCTGCCACAGCTGTTGTTGCTGCTGCAGCTGTGGCTGCTACCATTCGAGTTGGGGCAAACATTTTAGAAATCTTAATAAGCTGAGCAGGCCAAATAGGAGAGAAATAATCTGGGCAATTATAAGGCTGCCAACTGATACCACAAACAGGCCGAGAGTTGCAACTACCTGTTGCAAGTTCCACGGAAAATCCAGGTGTATGCGTATGCGCAAAGTCCGCGTGTCTTCATGTGTGTGTGTGTGTGTGTGTGTCGGCATTCGCTTAAACAAATAAAGCTTGGAACTAATTGCATTTGCACTTGTTGTGCGATATTTCTATGTTGGAAATTATATGGACACGAGTGCTGTGGACCAGACGAGTCACGAATGCCAAATTGACTTTACTTTAGTTTTCTATATACCCTGTAATTACGGCAAATATATAGAAAGTGTATATTCACTTAACACATCTATAGATTGAGATATATATAGTTGTATTATAGATACACATGTTATTCAAAAATATGTGAAACTTTTTTTTTTTCAAAGTAGACCAACTAACCCATTGAACTCGACTTCTATAAAAGCTACACATATCAAATCTGTTATGTAGACTTTGTTGAAGTCGTATATCAATTCTCTACATAGTTTATAACATCTTCGTAAGCAGTTCTTGAGAAAGTTAACAAAAAAGTTTATATAAATATATTTGATTTGCACTTTAGAAACTTAGACTGACTACATCCAGTTGAAGTGTAATCTTTTATTATTTCATTGTAGTAAATTTGATATGAAATTTCCCATCGAATACTCCAAATCTGATCAACACTTTTGCTGCAGTTAAAACTTTAAGCTTTCGTCATTTCAATTATAAATTACAGGGTATTTATTTATGATGTTCAGTCAGCTACTTAAGCATATAAAACTAGTTGATACTCTGCTTTTTTTTTTTTTTTTCGTTTTGAGACACGTCATTTGTCATTTATCAGAGGCCTTTTAGCGTTTGGCTTAATTGACTTCTTCTGCAGTGTGCAGAAATTGTTGTGCCCATAGACTGGCATAGAATAGAACTTTTGAAGTCAGCCATCAGACAGGCATCGGGCATCGGGCATCAGGCATCAGGCATCATCTTTTAAGCAGCCATGTGTTATGGCCAATACCAATTGGCCATAGTGCGGAACATTTTGCTTCATTACGTCAAACCATTTCGAGTCTTAGCCATGCAGCGAACAGTGATCGCTCGCTGGCTAGCTAGCACTGTAGAACCGTTTTAATTAGATGTAACCATAATAAATCAACAACTACAACTTGTGTGTGTCTGCCTGTCTGTGTGTGTGTGTGTCGAAGCGTGAGCCCAGGACACTTTTTTTGTTCCCATAAGCCACAAGACAAATGACGAGTGCAAGACCAAAGAACAACAACAGAGACACGTAGAGAGAGCGAGAGAGAAAGAGAGGAGAGAAATTCTTTGGCATTCTTCAAGTTATTGTTGGCATTATGTAATGGCAGCTGTGCAACAGTTGAGCAACAGCTGAGCAAATGAGCACTTGACATGCAAGACTTCACTTTGCAAACTCAAAATATTCACACAACAAATTCATGAGCTTCGTCAATCTCAAATCCTTCACACAGCTAGGCTTTTGTGTGGGGGAAAAGCTATAATATATCTATTTAAGTGAGTTAACTGGGAAATAATGGATCAAATTTAAATATTTTCGAAAATATCTTTGATAATAAACAAATTGGATTGGAATAGAAACAGTGATGGAGAAGGAATGATTTGAAAATAAGTAAAATAATATTGAAACTGGATATAAATTAGATTGAAAGAGAGAAAAATACAATGAGAAAGGAATGTAAACGGTAGAGAATTAGAGAAAGAGGGAGAAAAAAAGTGAAGAGTATAAGGTAGAGGTAAAGGTAGGGAAAGGGAAAGAGAGAGACAGAGGAGAGGCGAGAGATTCAGAAAAGAGAGGGAGCGAGAATGAGAAAGAGATAGAGAGAAGCCAAGAGAAGAGGCAAACAGCAGCAATGAGCGAGAGAGAGAGAGAGAGAGAGAAAGAATGATAGAGAAAGATAGAGATGTAGATAGAGATAGAGAGAAAGCAAATAAAAAGAGACAGATTTATAATTATAGAGTGAGAGAAGAGAGAAAAAGAAATTTAGAGATAGATAGATAGATAGATTTAGAGATCGATAGACAACAAGTGAATGAAAGATACATTAAAGGAGAGAAATATTTAAGCAGCTTCAAGAGAAGATATGAAAAGAGAAACCATGGCAGAGATAGAATAAAAGAGAGATTGAGATAGAGACAAAAAGGGTGAAATGGGAGAGGGAAATATGATGAAAGAAAGACACATAAATTGATAATATTAAAGATTTAGAGAGTGGAAGGAATAGAGTGAGAGATTTTTTCATAAAAGACATGAGAGTAAAACACCTGAGCGAAAAAATTCGAAGAGAACAGTCAGGAAATGGAAATGAAAATATATTAAAGTCTTATCTATGTATTTTTATAATATATGTGTAATCTATATAAAGTAAATTAAATTTATATTAAATACATCAAAGTTTCTTTTCTATACAAAATTTGCCCATCGATCGATATAGCCAAGCAAAGCCTAGAGTTTACTTTGCTTCACTTCACTTTACTCATTGCACTCTTAACAGCTAAGCATAGACGTATGTAATGTAAATTACATCAAAAGTAGGTAAGATCATATGATTTCTGATATGCCGCAACATCGTATTTTGGCAAATGCTCTGCAGAATTGTTCGATTCAATGGATCCTCAAGGCGCCAGTGGGGAAGCAGTTAGATGGTTCGTTTAATGGCGGGCAATTGCGATTTGATTTGGTGGCATCTAATGACACAGATTATGCAACGATATAAGCCAATGATATGGACTAGTTTAGGCCAAAATGCAGTTGTTGTTGTTGTTATTATTGTTCTTGTTGTTGTTGATTATTTTGTTTTTAGCTTAAAGCTGAGGTTTAACCCACATTCGTGAAGCGCGTTGCTGGCTACCATTTGACAAACGCCTCAGCAAACGCCAAATGCAAATTGCAGTCAGTCGTTAGAGCAGTAGGTAAGCCTTGCTCTCTCTCTCTCTCTCTCTCTCTCTCTCTAGCTCACTCGCTCTCTCTGTAAGCCTGTCTGCTGTTGTGCACATGCAATTTTCTTGTTGAAACCCTACAACATTGCACTTGGTCTTGGACTTGGACTTGAACTTGCGAATTTGCCAGCCGCAGCAGCAGCAGCAGCAGCAGCAGCAACACCAACGCCAACAGCAATCAGCGGCAAGTGAATGAGCTTAAATTGTCCATGGCAGAGCGGGAGAGCGATAGAGAGAGAGAGAGAGAGAGCGAGAGCTCGAGGGGGGGTAAGCTAGCTGAGCTGAGTCTGCAGCTGCATTAGCCGCAGAGCTTAGATGATGGTTGGCTGGTTGGCTGGTTGCCTGACTTGCCAGATTGTTGCATGTTGTTGCCTCAACGCCCTCAGTACGTTATTATGCGGCTGTTATTGTTGCAACTAGTTGATGTTGTTGTTGTTGTTGTTGTCTGGTCGCTCGTCTGTGGAGCATCAAGGCACTGGGGCAGCGAGGCATCAAGTTCGCAACGGGCGACAGCCACAGCACGCATACACAACAATTGCTGCTGCATGAGAGAGATAGACGGAGAGAGAGAGAGGGAGAGAGAGAGAGAGAGAGAGAGAGAGACTAAGGCTAAGACGGATGCAGAGCAACCGCAGTTACTTTGGCTAACACACACACACACTAGCAAGTTGCCTAGACGACAAGCCTCAATTAAGTTGCAATTGCAGTTGTTGTTGTTGTTGCTGTGGCTGTTGTTGCTGCTGTTGCTGCTGTTT
This sequence comes from Drosophila borborema, assembly GCA_030914335.1. Lineage (NCBI taxonomy): Eukaryota > Metazoa > Arthropoda > Insecta > Diptera > Drosophilidae > Drosophila > Drosophila borborema. The sequence goes on from JAUESP010000307.1 coordinate 8,879,486, forward strand.
GGCGTTGGCGGCGTAGGAATTTTTTTAGCTGCTGCCCACGCGTTGCTGCTGCTGCTGCTGCTGCTGCTGTTGGTGCTGGTGCTGGTGCTGGTGCTGGTGCTGGTGCTGATAAAGTCCAAAATGATGTACTACCTTCTGCTGGTGGCTTGCTGGCTTGTGTCTCAGCTTTAAGTAGCAGCAGCACAGAGCAGGAGCGCACTGCGGGTGATTTCAGAGGGCCCAACAGAAATTCTTTAAATATATTATAAATATTACCATTTTTAATAGTATTTTTATTATTAATATTATTATTCTTATTGTAAAAAAAATGTTTGATAACTAATATATGATCAAATAAATTTCAGATAGATAGATAAAGATCTCCCAGATAAATATATGATTGATAGCTGGACAGATAATATCTGATAATATGCAATGAGCAATATGGCAACAAGATATGCATACGCATATGCATATATATATATAGATATATGTATCTAGAGTTAGAATTAAGTTATTCGATATAGATAGAAACCCTTTCATAAGACATTAATAAATACATATGAAATGCTTGTAGCAAATGTATATTTAGATTGATTTACATGAATGCAGATGGATATATAATATAATATGCAGAGGATTTCCAACACTTTTCGAGATATTAATAAATTGAATGTTTGTGTCCGCAAGACATTCGCATTGGATGGGCATCGCTCTAGATAGTTATTTTATGAAATGTCTCAATACAAGGATGGAGCGCTTTACAGATCACCGTCATAGTCGAGGTCCTTAATGCGTTGTGTCATCTCCCTGTGCAGATCGTTGGTATATTCATCCAGCTCCTCGATTTCCAATTGGAATTCACGTATTTCGTAGTTCAGCTGGCGATAGGTCAGGAAAGTCTTTCTGTAATTGGACTCCTTATCCATGTGAGCGACAATGATGTGTCTGGCCTCGTTCTTGCTGAGTTTCTTCTTCATCATAACGCTGAAGCGGTGCTTGCAAGGTGGCAGATCATTGACCACCTTCTGGCTCCATTCCTTATACTGTTGCGTCACCTCGCTCAGTTTGCGCACACGTCGATTCTCGAGGCACATCTGATGCCGCATCTTGTTGAGCAGTGTGCGCACCAGGCGATAGTTGCAGAGCAGCTCATCGATCTCACATTGCAAGCGTTGATGGGCATGCTGTAGATTACGCACCTCCACCTGCTCGTCGGGGCTGAGGATAATGTGAAACGGATCATCCATGGGCAATTCATTTGCGGCCAACTGCTGCTGATGTGGACTCAATTCCTTTTTAATTCGCACCGGCATGCACTGCTTGAACTCAAAGACACCCAGCTGTGGCACTGGTGTTGCCGACGACGACTCCTGCTCGGTAGTGGCAAAGCTCATGTCCGAGCCTCGTGCATAGTCCTTGCGATGCTTGATAGCCAATTGCATATGCTCGATGCGGCGTATTAGACAATTTATTTCGCCGGCAAGTTTCAAGGTGCGATCCTCGTCATCGGTACGATCCTCGCTCAACATATGCTCCAGGCTTAATTCCTGTTCCTCCTCGCCATCATCGGGCGTGAAGCTGACCTCTTCGTCATAGTGAAAGATCTCGATTTTGCGACATCGCACACGATGTGATAATAGATCTATATATTCAACTGGAATCTTATCGCAATCATGCAGACGCTCAATGATCTTATCCACAGAGTCCTCAATTAGTAAAGTCATCTTGTCGGTTCTCCTCTCCCTCTCTCACTATATAGATATATATTTAAGTTTGTATTTATTCAAAAACCACTTTTATTACAATAAGAAGCAAGTTGTGTTTTCAACTATGACTGAAATTTAAGTGTGATTCGTATAGTTTTGCCACATCTAAACATCGACTAAAGTCTCGATTGCATTGTCGAGGATTACTAGATCTAGTTTTGAATACGCTCCTGTGCTCTCAGTACTGGCGGCCTGATAAGAAAATTTATGGTTAGCCTGTTGCTGTGGCGGCATAATTGCGCACCCACATTCACATGAAGAGCCACGGGCCTTGCCTCGCGATGCTTTGGCGTGTGTCTCAGCTTCGGGTTGACTAGTCCAAGTTTGCTCCCTCCCCCTCCCCCTCTCATCACTATCCATCTACTGCATTCAGTTCCATCTCTTTGGCAGTTGACTTTGTTTACCCGCAAGTTGCAATTTTCTGCGAAACCATCAGCCACAGAATTGCTTTCTGCTGCCGTCTGCTGATAAGTCCCGCTTCTGTAGCAGCTCTCACTCACTCTCTGTCTCATTCTCTCTCTCTCTCTCTCTCTCTCTCTCTCTCTCTCTCTCTTCAACCTGAGCATATCTTATTGGCTTCCACCTAGTATTTGTGGCATTGCAATTGGGCATCGGCTAAGGTTTGAGATTTACTTTGGCTTTGACTTTGCCTCTTGCTAATTGCTTTTCAAGATTTCGGGGCTAGGGCGAACGACGACGTCGAGTGCCCGCAGTGTTGTATAATAATGTAATGTGCTACTCCTTGGGCCACTGTGCAGATCTCTGTTGACAGGCTTTTAAATGCCTGATCGCGCCTGTCACACTGCGGAATTTCGCAGGCCCACTACAAACTCAATGCTAGACTTGTTGGGCAAACGGGGTCAACACTCCTCGCCCTGCCTGACAGCCCCATGTCTATGGCTTGCGTTGAGTGACTGTTGTCTGCACGTCACATTGGCCACACTTCTCTTACGATTTTTGGTAATGAATTGAGTTCCTAGAGATTGGCTTGGTTTGGCTTGCGGAAGCGAATATTCATGTGGGTTGCGCCGCTTAAAAGATTGTCAGCTGCATTATGCGAATGCTAATTGAAAATGCTGTGCAATACAAAAAACCAGCAACCGAGCAGGAATAATGACTTGGCTCCCTGTACGAGACGTCCATGTAAGCCAGCTGGGCGCTTGGCCAGTGACAGACAAGCGGAGATTAAGAATTGAGCGAGTAGAAAGAGTTGGCTTGAGCGCTTAACAGGGATGGGTTGAGCAGCTAAGATCGATTGGAAGCTGAGGAAGTTACCTTAGCTAAGAGTAAGCTGGGTGTGCGTCGGGTTAAAGAGTTAAGCAAGCTGGGCTGGGACAAAGCGTTGAGAGAGGTGGAACTTAAGGTTAGATTAAGGATAAAGAATTTACTTACTATCCGAGCAGTGATAAAGGCTTGATTGCTAGAAGCGAATGAGAATTGTCTTAGGGATTGATACTTGGCTCGATATTCGAGAATGATCTAAGATTAAGCTGAGCGAGCGTTTAGTTAAAGATCGTAAGATTTTTTTCCCTGCTGAGAGTTGGATAAGGATAGAGAGTTCAATATTTTCCCTGCTGAGAGTTGGATAAGGATAAAGAGTTACTTTTTTCCCTGCTGAGAGTTGGATAAGGATAAAGAGTTAAATTTTTCCTATGCTAAGAATTGGATAAGGATAAAGAGTTGCTTTTTTCCCGTGCTGAGAGTTGGATAAGGATAGAGAGTTAAATTTTTTCCGTGCCGAGAGTTGGATAAGGATAAAGAGTTAATTTTTTCCTATGCTAAGAGTTGGATAAGGATAAAGAGTTAAATTTTTCCCGTGCTGAGAGTTGGATAAGGATAAAGAGATAGATTATTTTTCAAGATAAGTGGTAGATTTAAGAAAAGACTGTGAGTTAGCTGATTACTGATTACAACAAGTTCAAGTGGAGGACTGAGAGTTGTTAGATTAGTAACTAAGAGCTTAGCAGAGATCATGGCGCCTAGGCAGGAATAGCAACTAAACGTCGAGAACTGAGAGCTTCATGCACATTATGAAACCTAGTACCTGTTAACTATAAAACTTATAGTTAAGCTAAAGTAAGACGTAAAATTTCAAACGAGCTACAAATACCGAGAGTTGGCTAAGTCAGAAATAGCAAGAAGGGACTTGGTAAGTTTTAAATTTTATGGCAATTTCAACTAACTTGTTTTTTTTTTTTTTTTTTTTTGCAAGCAAACTGCTAACTCATTGTCCGTCCGATAGTGTTGAGCTGTACTTTTGGGCTCTCACTAATTTATGAAGAGATTTTGTTTTTGTTCATATATATATTTTTTTTTAGACTTCAGCTCGTGGGTAAAAAACCTACAGAATGGCCAGGGAAAAGGTGAGGAAAGAAAGAAACTGGAAAAAAAATGGTAGAACTGTACCGCTAAAGCGGCTAATCACATCATGGGTCCACAACAGACCCCACCCAGTGCCCAGAGTGTGGTTCAAGAGACGAGCTTGTGAACTGCGAGCCACAGCGAGCTCTAGTCATGCAGGAAGTTCAAGTGCGAGAGAGAAATGCCCAATGACATGTGCGATTGTGAGTTATGTACTCTGTGGCAAGTCCAAGAGACCCCACCAGGTTCAACACAACTCGGCAATGGGCAAATAGAAAAACCGAGTAGCTAAATGCAATATACATTAGATATACTTAGAACGAGGCTATAGAAAATTACGATTTATGTAACAAGTCGAAGAATCTGAGCGCATTTATTTCCGCATCTACAGCAGCTGGCAAAAAAAAAAAAAAAAAAAAAAACAGCCAAGGAAAGAAAAGAAAAGAAAAGATTATATATATATAAGTAAATATAAAAAAAAAAGTACAGATGAGATGAGAGAACATGTTGAACGGCGGGCTGGGGAGATGTTGAATCGCTCGTAATAGTCGGTAAGTCAGTCATTCATTGAGACAGATTGACTTAGAGACGGATAGACGCAATAGACAGTCAAAGTCGTCGTCGAGTCAGTTATTAAATGTGACCATAAGAGAAAGAGAAAAAAAAAAAAATACAGAATCAGAATCAGAAATACAAACACAAGCGCTGAAGATCGTAGCAAAAGTTATTACATAACAGGCCGACAGAGCTGCAGCTGAAGCTGAAGCTGGGCACTGAGTGCCGGGTGCGGGATGTGGGATGGGGCGGGAAGCTGTGATGGCTAAGGCGGTAAGACTTATAAAAATCATAGCACTGTGCGAAGCGTAAAAGCAAAGAATTATAATTTTCCAATCAACTGATAAATTTTTAATGATGCAACTTGCGACGATGCAACGATGACGATTGCACTGCCAGACCGTGCTCGAAGAGAGTGGGAGCGGGTATAGGTTAGGGGGTAGAGGGAATGAGCAAGGAGTAGGGGCTGATGGCAGATGCTGCGATTGCTGGGTGCTTTGATGCAGAATGAGGAGGGGAAGGGGGGAGGGGCTGGGTGAGTGCGCAAGACCTGAGGAAAATGTTGTTCAAAGTGCATGCTGGAATTTTTAGACGCTGCCTCATTGCATTGGCCGTGGCATTGGACATGTGTAAGAAACATTCCCATAGGTGTGATTGCTGGCGCGCAAGAACAAGTAAAACACCAAATTACTGTTACTGGGCATTACACACACAGAGAAGAGAGAGAGAGAGCGGTAGAGCGGGTCTCTCTAATGCACTGGCCTGCAGGCCATTGGCATTTGGGCATTTGTGACTCTCGTTGCGGACCACAGCGTCGCCGTGATCGATGATGAGCTGATGAAGCGGTTGACTGCCTTCAGAGTGCAACCATCGAACACAGCCTCAGTTGCTGTCACTGCCACAGTCGACACTGACTCTCCAAGCTCAACTCCACACTCGCCTCACCAACTGTCCAGCTGTCTAATGTCCCTTGTCCGTTGTCAGTTGTCGCTTTCGCACTTGCTTAGCCTCGACGACTGTCCACGACACATTTCTCATGCAAATAACAAACAGCGCCTGGCTGCTGCCGCTGCTGCTGCTGCTACTGCGACGACCTGGGCTATTGACTTGCCCCATCTCGATAGTCGATACACAGATAGATATACAAGAAAGGTGCTTGTCCACACAATGAGTGCGGCAATTGCTGCTACATTATGCATTAGTTACTTAGCTAAATACTCTTTGAAGGGAAGTCAGCGAAACGCATTGTCGAGTGCTGGGGGGAGAGTAGAGTTGGAGCTGGGCTAGTTATAAAGTTGAGTATAGAAAGTTGAGATATATCGAAGTCAATTGCCAATTAAATGAATGCTTGGAAAAGTTTTGGAAAAAATGTAATACATTTTAGTAAACAGATATCCGGCTACGGCATTTTTTTAGAATTTGAAGAGCTGAGTCTAAAATCAGACTAGCTTTATCATATTAGACGTTTGAGAGAACAGATAGAAGTATGGACAGATGAATGGGCGGACAGAAGGTTGGGCGAAAGGACAAACGTATCGAAGGACTGACGGATGAAAGGACGGCTTGACGGAAGAACAAATGAATCGAAGGAGAGACGGATGGACGGAAGGACAAACGTATCGAGGGAATGACGTATGGAAGAACGGATGGACGGAAGGACAAACGTATCGAAGGACAGACGAAGGGAAGGACGGATGGACGGAAGGACGGCTTGACGGAAGAACAAACGAATCCAAGGAGAAATGGATGGATGGAAGGACAAACGTATCGAAGGACAGACGTATCGAAGGACAGACGTATCGAAGGACAGACGGATGAACGGAACGGAAGGACAAACGTATAGGACAGACGGATGGAAGGACGGCTTAACGAAAGGACAAATGGACAAATGGACCGAAGGACAGACGGTTACGCGGAAGGACAAACGGATCAGCTGATAGGCAGGCGAACAGACAGGCGGGAAACGGACGGAAAAGACGGATATTACACAAAACCAATATTTATATCCTATACCAAATGAACTTGCCTGAATGTGAAAAAAAAAAAAAAAAAGATATCATCGATGCTAAATATAATATAACTTTATTGTTGATGAGTTTATCTATTTATCATTGATTTGTCAACTAATATAGTTAGATAAAGAAATTAAAAATTCTCAAGCTGATCTTTTGTCATATAATCGAAAATTTCTTTTAATTGAAAAGAAGAGGTTTCTCCTAATACATACATAACACTCTTTGACTAGAGTAATCAAACTTTGCTTGAATAAGCAGAAATCATATCTGGGATTATTAAAGGTCCCCGATAAGCTTAGTATAGGAAAGAAGAGATTGATGCAGTTGCGAATGAGCTGAGAGGGAATGAGACATGTGCATGAAGGCTTAGTCAAACGATGAATGCTTTCGCTTGAGTAGATCCAGTATATCCAGTACTTAACTGAACCTATATGAGTTAGTGCTCCATAGAAGCTCATTTTAACTAGTTCCAATTGATCGACGCTTTAGCAGTGCAACAAAAAGCCAATTTGCCATTTTGATTTAGGCAAGAGAATCGGCAATTTTCTTTGTATTGAAATAATGGCATGTTGGTCACGTGCGGCCTTGCGGTACATCGGCCGGCTTGAAGAGTCATTGCTGGCACCAAATATGATAAATGAATTGTTGAGGCGACTCGGTCGGACCCTCGAGCGTTGCGAATGACCAAAGAGACATAAGAAAAGGAACAACTTTTACGCGAGTCGAGGCGACAAACAGGACAGGAGACAGACACCGGTAAGACAATCACCTGGGCGCGATGAGTTGGCCATTAGATGGCGAAGATGATCTTGGCCAAGTTAGCGCGCGTAGCCGATGGCCAATTGAGCTGCACATATTTAAGCGCAAAATACGACAGTTATTATTGTTGTTGTTGTTGTTGTTGTTGGGATTGCTGTGATTGCAATTGCAATTGCTGATCATTGAAGCGCAATCAATTAATTGACAAAGCACATTGATGGAAGAGCCAAGATGATGCCAGCTAACAGCCGATCAACTTTTTTCCTTTTTTGTTTTTTTTATTCCTTCAGCTTCTTCTACACTTTTGTTGTTGTTGTTGTTTTAATGCAGCAAAGCGTAGCGCTTGTGCTGGGCTGCTGTAAGTAATTGAAAAATAAAAGAAAATGCGCGAAAATCGCAACGCATTAGCCAAACACCCGATTCAAGCAGGGGAAGGGGAGGAGGGGGGGGGGGGAGAGTGGAGAAGCGTGCGAACAATTTGGCCGATGCGTCGATTCGTTGCGCCTTTTGAGTCAGCGAGAAGCTCACACAGAGAGAGCAAGAGAGAGAGAGAGTGAGAGAGAGAGAGGGTGCGAGAGCGAGACTTGAGCATGGCCAGCGCGATTCGATTCTCATTCGTTTCATACTTGTTGCTGTTGTTATTTTCGTACTCCATTGGCCATTTGCATTTTAGCAATTTGTATGCGTGCAGCGCATGGAGCGCGGCATGAAATACGCTTTGGCCATTTGGCGCCTGCTCGCTCAGACACCTGAGACACCTGAGACGTTGCGATTGCGGCGAGACTCTGCGAAGTGGCTGGCCTCTGGCTGGCCGGCCGGCTGGCTAGCCAAGGCAGACGCTGCACGATCTACCAAATGAAAATATAAACTTTAAATTTCCTTATTAAATAACGGTCGACAATACTAGGCACATGTGTGTGTGTGTGTGTGTGTGTGTGTGCTTAGCCTAGCCTGAACGTTGCAGGTGCTTTCCATATTGCATTACCAGCCAACAGCCAACAGCAAAAAAAAAAAAAGCTGTTCAATGCTTCAGTGAGAAACGATTCACAATTGTTGTTAGATGGGCAACGTGTCATAGCTCAGCCATGTTAGCATATAAATCAGTTTTTGCATGAGATGTACCCCCCTCTCCCGCCTCCCTCCTTCCATTTTGAGCATAGATCCCATGCCTGATCAATTGGCCAGACAAACTCTTTATCATTTCTATTAGTCGTTTTATTATGTTGGCATGGGGCTAGCTGATCAGAGATTGAGCATTTTGAAGTTTGTGGGAGCTAAGCTCAATTTGAAATGATTGCAACTACGAATTATTAAAGCTGCAAGAAGAAAAATTTCATAAAAAATATAAGGCTCAAAGCTTTGCAAATGAAATATAATAAAATAAATATAATATCATATAATATAAATATATAAATATAATCTCACAATCAACTATATCAACTAAATTTTGATTTTTGCATATTTTTCAATTCACCTTTAATCAAATTCCTATACCTATGACTAAATCTTGTTCTGACTCTCCAGAAACATCGAACATCATCATTTTTATTGGTAGTTGAGAGTAGTAGTAAAAAAAAAACATAAACTAAAAACTTTTGAGAGCGTTTCGCTGCTCATGTTGACAGACTGAAAATATATGTAAATTGATTATTTTTGTTTTTATGGACTCTTCTAGTGAAAGAATTTGGCATTCGTCACTCAATATTATTGACAATATATTTTGAATTCGTTCATTGTCTGCTTTGCTTTAGTATAGATTTTCTTTTCTCTCTTGAATTGATTGAATTCATTTATTCAGTATATTCTGGTCATTGTTGTTGCTGTTGTTGTTATTTGTTGCCCAATTAGGATTCTCTATAGAAAGTCAATGAGTTTATTTTATTTGATTGACTTTTAATGAATACCATGCTCTGCCCTCTCTCTCTCTCTCACACTCTCACCATCTCTCATCATCTCTCTTTCTCATTCTGCCTGTCGCACTCTCATTGTGTTGTTTGAAGATCTAGTATGTGATGCCATTTCGTTTCCATTACCCTAAAAATTTCCAAAATTCATTCGTGGCTGTTGTTCCATTGGTCCATTGTGTTAACAATTTTTATAGATTTTTAATTGATCCAAATGTGAGTTTTAAAACCTTTTTTTTTTTTTTATTTTGTTTCGGTGTAAAGCCGTGCAGCAAGGTCGTCAGACCATTAACGTGTCGCCCATTCATTTGCATACCCAATACTCTCGTTGGGCTGGGCTTTCTTCTTTCTGTACGTGGGCCCTAATGAGCTTCTGTTTCGATACATAAGTTGCTAAATGTCTAAAATCAAAGCTTGCAGTTGAATGTCAACTTTGAATTGATTTTATATAACTTCTACTCTGTTCTATTTACATTTTGATAACCTGACAGCGAACTATGAGAGAGCCAGCTCTTTACTATGTGTTGGATATCGATATCATTTATATATTTTGTAGCGATATCATATGACATGATAGCTTTAGGAGATTATATAGATTTGATACTATTGATAAAATGAAACGATATATATTCAAGTGGCCTAGGCAATGTTTGGAAATCTGATCTTAATCTGAATTGGATGGTTATAGATGATGGTAAAGATGTTGTAAGATAAGAGTGTGTAAAACAAAGATGTAGAGAAAGAGTGAGAGAAGGAAGGGAGAGGAGATTGAGGAAGGAAAGAGATAGAGAAAAGGAGAGAGAGAGGCAGAGAAAGAGAGAGACAGAAAAAGAGAGAGACAGAGATGGCAAGAAAAATATAGAAAGTTATAGAAAGAGAGAGAGAGAGAGAGAGAGAGAGAGAGGGAAAGAGGGAGAGAGCGAGGAGAGAGGGGAGAGGAGAGAGGGAGAGGCCGAGAGAGAGAGGGAGAGAGGAGAGGGAGGGGGAGAGGGGAGAGGAGGAGGAGAGAGGAGAGAGTGGGAGGGAGAGAGAGGTATCGGGGAGGGAGAGGAGAGACAGGAGAGAGAGGTAGAGAGAGTGGAGAGAGTGGAGAGAGAGAGGAGAGAGAGGGGAGAGAGGAGAGCGAGGGAGGGAGGGAGGGAGGAGAGTGGGAGAGGGAGAGAGAGGAGAGGAGGGAGGAGAAGAGAGAGGAGAGGGAGAGGGGGGAGAAGGAGGAGGAGGAAGAGGGGGAGAGAGAGAGAGTGACAGACAAAGAGACCCAGAAAGGAAAGAGAGATTAGCAGAGAAAGATGGAGAGAGAGAGAGAGAGAAGAGATGAGAGAGACAGAGAGAGAGAGAGACAGAGATAGAGAGAACCAGAGCGACATAGTAAGAGATAAAGAGAGCGAGTAATACAGAGAGATCGAGAGAGAGAGAGAGAAAGGAGATAGAGATGATGAAGAGAGAGAGTCAGAGAAGTGAAGAAGATGAAAGTCGAAAACTGAAAAAGAATCGAGAATGACGTGAGAGAAAACCAAAAACTAAGAGAAAAGCGAAATAACCAAGAGAATAATTAAGAGACAGAGAGAGATATATAGAGAAGAAGAAGAGAGAGAGAGAGAGAGAGAGAGAGAGAGAGAGAGAGAGAGAGAGAGAGAGAGGGAGCGCATATGGGTACAGAATGTGTGATATAGATAAAACTTTGGATTCAGATGTAGTACTAACCTTTGGTAAGGTCAGTTCAAAACTATTTTCCCTATTATCAAATTAATTTACGCAGTGTTCGTTGTACGCAGTTGCAATATTATCGTAACTAGTATGCTCCAGAAATTTCGGGTTCAATCAGATTTCTCATGACTATCGTACAGCTGATATTTTGCTAGCCAATTCCACAATACAAACTGAAGCCGAGTGAACACATCCGTTTCCCATGAGGAAGCAGCGCTTCGCGGTATTCCGTTTCAAAAGCATCTGCAGAAGCGCCGCCAACCGTTGTCTTTCACGATCCCTTCTTCTCTTTTATTTACTTCTCTTTTTTTTTTTGCGTTATTTCTAACCCAAAACAAGCGGCATAAAATGGATGTGTTGTATTAAGTATATAAAAATATATGGATGGATCCGCCCCACACTCCACTTGCGAAACGAACAAAGGTAGGCAAAGGAGTTTCCTCTGAACGAGACAGGTTTTGGATTCAGTTTCCCAGGGCAACCCTTTCGAGTTCGTTCTTGCCGTTGTTGCTGAGCACCCTACGTAGTGCTGCTACTCCTGCTGCTGCTGCTGCTGCTGCTGCTGCTACTCCTGCTGCTGTCTATCACAAATCTGTCACGAGGGTTGCTAACGCATCGACATCAGGTGAGCAGCGCTCTACCTGCTGCTGTTGCTACTCCTCCTCCTGAATGGAAATGCAATGCAAAGTTGCTGCTCTGCGCCTATCGATCAACACAATTTGATTCGCATTTGTGTGGGAACGCAGCACAGGTGCTGTTTCCAACTCGTAGAGCTGCCACCTAGCTTGAAATTCGATACAGACAGCTGCCGCCTGCTCCCTCTCTCTCTCTCTCTCTTCCTCTCCCTCTCTCTGTCTCTCTCTATCCCACTCCCACTCTCTCCCTCGTTTTCTGTGCATATTAGATATGTTGCAAATATTTGCTTAATCTTGTGTGGAAGTTGAGCTGCTGCATTTCCTCTCGAATTTCCTTTTGGTTTGAAGATTTCAACAAAAAGTCGCTGGGCATAATTAAGAACATGTTATGAGAGAGCGGCAGCAGCAGCAGCAACAACACAACAACAACAACAACAACAATTTATGTGAGCTGCATGGCAACAGCAACAACAACAACAACAACAACAACCGCAATAATGACAATCGCACAAATCAACAAATCACGATCAGCGGCAGCCACACAAGACTCACGATTTCTGCTGCCCAAAAATTCTAAACTGAAAGAAAAATACAATTTTTAGAACGAACAGCGCTTGTGCTTTCAGTTCAACGAATTTCTAATGCTCTTTTTAATTAAAATTACTTCCTTAGTAAATTTTGATATTGGACTTTAACGAGTTTCAGTTGCAGTTCTCTCTCTCATCTTAAGGCTGAATAAGAAATAAGAAATTTTGTAGAATTTTCTAGAGTTTCAGTCTCATGATATTTACAATATATTATTATTTAGAGATTTATTATATATATATATATATATATATATATATATATATATATATATATATATATATATATATATATGATATCTACATATTTGATGATGAATGTAGTATTATGAAATGGATCGAGATGAGTTGTTTGAGATGATTGAGACTAACATTTAAATGAAAATTCAAATGATGAATAAGACATAAACAGGCAGCCCTAAACTGATGTCACGCAGTGTAGATTCTAGCAACTACACATATAAATTATATATACACAAAAACATATATAAACATATAATAAATATATATATACCCTAACATATAATGCTCTCCATATTTCATCTAATACTCTCTACAAAAAGAGCCAAAGCGAATCTTTGGCAATGAAACAAGAACAGGCAGCATATTGCAATAACAAGTGAATTTGCAACAACAACAATGCAGTGCCACTCCCACTCACTCCCTGCTGAGCCTCCACTACTTGTAGTTGCTTTATCAGTCAGTTCAGTTCGCTTGACCGTCTGTCCTTTTGCTGCTTTGTCAAGTTGCTAGTTGCGAGTTGCGAGTTTTGGCTACTGTTTCGAGCAAACATTCGAGCGGAGCGCATGCTTCAGTAGCCAACAAGACTGTCTGTCGTCTGTCGCACACAAAATTGTGGCCAAAATGTGTAGGCAATTTGTCAATATGCTATGATGACAACGGCAACAGCAGCAGCAGCAGCAGCAATAGCAACATTATTGACATTAGGGCACCTGTTTGTTTGCCAACATAAAACTATGATTACCGTTGTTGTTGTTGTTGCTTTAGCTATTGTCATAGTAGCTGGCAGCACGCGTACGTACGACTCACACACTCACACACACACACACACCTGCACATGTGCACAACTCGTGACTGAGTCGAAAGACGCCAGCGTCGAGTCGCAGCCAACGTTAATCATAGACAAAATAAAAGCCATGGCAAAACGTAAAGAGAGCCCAAGTGAAAGAGCCAAATGCTAGGCCAACTTGTAGCTATTGCTGTCGTTGTTGCTGTTGCTTTTTTTTTTTTTTAGGTTTTTGGTCAATGAACAAGAAAAATGGATTTTCACGGTTACATGCGTCGCATACACACACACACACACACACACATAACATGCATATGACATGTTGCCAAGAAGCAATAACAACAACAACAAAGAGAGCTCTAGAAATTGTCTTAAGCAAGTTCGTTGCTTAAGTCTTTCGTTTGCAACAGTTGCAAAAAGCCAGCAGACAATCATTGCCTACCATACCGAATATGAAACTACAATTACATTAAATTTGCAATAGATATACTGTGTAAGAAATATGTATAATTTACGCATAGAATATTCATGATTTATGTAATAGTCATATATAATAATAATTCTTAAAAAGAATTTTCTTTTTTGGGGGTAAATTGAAAATTGAGGAGATGTTGAGTAGATTTGGCACAGCTATATTTTAGTATCAATATGATTAAGAGTGCTTCTGTTGATAGATACTGAACTCTACTCTAACTGTCTAGAGTAACCCACGATATATATCTACATATATATATATACTTTATAGTCATATACATATCTATATATAGCTCTATTTAAAGATCTAGCTTACTTTGGCATTATATTTTATGTAGTCATAATAAATTTCAAAATATTTTCTATTCTTAACCAATATTTAATTTCTATCTGTTTGCTGCTGCTTGCGAATGGAAACTCAAAACGTTTTGCAGTCCTTGGAAAAGGACAACAAACATAAATGAGATTTTTTTTGGGTGTGTAAACAGAACGCACTTCCTCTCTGCATTGGCACAGCTCGAATTCTTAACATATTCCCACGCTGAATGCTAAATGTTTTTGTTGTTGTTGTTGTTGTTTCTATTGAATATGGGCGTTATGGTTTATACGCCCTCGTTTGTACAGCAAACTATGAGCATTACGATTATAACTATTATGATTAACAACAGCAGGTAAAATGTAGGTAGACAACAATGAGCCAGGTAAAGAGACAGCGAGTGCGGCATGCGACAAGCGTTTGTCAGGATTCCACGCTTATCTCACAGACATTCAGATGAATAGATGGATAAAGAGTGAAACTGTCATTTGGCTGTCGCCTGACACTTTGTGCTCGTCCTTGATCCTTGAACCTGAATTGTCACCTTTTCTCTTTTCCATCCACTTTCACTTGTGCTCACGCTTATCGTCTAGTCTGCTTAATCCCCTGTATAGCCAAATGCGCAAATGCTGCTAAATTGTAATTGCTTGAGCCGAGTCGGTGTCCTAATGAGTCCATCAGCATTTTCTAATGAGCACCAAATAGAAGAATGCACAGATAGATAGAATGTGAGCTAAGACAGACCCCCCACAGTTTCACAGTTCCTCAGCTCTGTTCGTAAGCCAAGTTCTTCGCTTCGTTAAGCGGAAGCAGCTTTGACGGCATTAAACGCATATGGAAATTATCAGTCAAGTTTTCAACGAAATATTACACGGCTCAGCGATTCTCTTAACACTCCACCCGCACCTCGGAATACAGCTAACTGTCCCGCCTCCCTCCCTACGACCGCAAATCTCTTTGTAGTCGGGTGGCTGAGCTGTTAGTTCTTGGAACTGACTCGGAATGCGTTTAGCATAAACGAAAATAAAAAAAAAACTATCGACGCTTCTTTAATTAAGCTGTCCACGAGTGGTTTTCCTAGCGATGGCATTTACTTATTAGAGATGCGCGTGAGGCGTGCTCGTTATCTCTGATAGTTGAAAATACGCTTCAATCGTTCAATCAATCAATTTTTAATCTAAAGGCACACGGTAACATTTCATTTTATATTTTAGCTCCCTGAAATTAATTACTCAATCGATCAATCAATTCATCAATCAGTCAATCATAAAACTATGAAATGAATCAGTAGATTGATGAGTTGTTGAAACGATCAATCAATCCATCAGTCAGTCAGTCACAAAACTATAAAATATATCTGCTAACATTCTAAATGAAATTTTTGGCTTGGTAAATCGCTCAACCAGTCGATTGATGAGTTGGTCCATCGCGCAATCAATCAATTGATCAATCAACAAATATGATACACTCTGTCGTAACTCTGTCTAGTCAATTAATAATATAACTTACAAAAGTCTCCAACCATCTCCATCTGGCTATGGACAACTGGTTCAATCAATTCATTAAATAATCTGTCGATCAGATTTTCGAAAACGAATAATAATAAAACAGAAATGTGTTGAAAATCAGTTTTAAGCGCTGACAAGTTGAGCATGTGGCAACAATATGCTCTACGCGTTCCGCTGCACACGTGCGCATCATCTTGGCATGGTTAGCTCAACAACTGCACCCACTGCTGCTCCGCTCCGCTCCACTCCACTCTACTCCATTCTACTCTACTCTACACTCAATTCAAAGTCATTTGAGACTGCGCTGTTGTCCAGCTGGGAGAGGCGTACGCAGTCTTGTCTTGACCCAGTGAGCAGCAGATGACAACTTTGTGTGCATAATTAATGTACTTAAGCAGCAGCAACGACTACGAGAAGCATATTTAATAACTTGTTTATAGACGAAGGCATTGGCATGGGGTATTCATCAAGTGGTTTTGACCACAAAGCTTAATAGGGCACGTGCCCTGCTTGTTAGGCCAAGCGGCTAAATGGCCGCCTCTTGTGGTTGATGTTGTTGCTGCTGTTGTTGTTGCTGTTGCGGCTGCTGCTGCTGCTGCAATGGTCAATCATAGCACGCAGCATGCCGTTAGATCTAAGCTCAACTGTACCCAAATATATATCTGTTTATATATATATATGTGCACATCGAAGTGGGGGATAGGGAAGACTTGAACAAGATTGCATTGGTTGAAAAGCCAAAGTCAAGTTGGGGCCTTCGCCTAATGCAGCTGATGAAGTTATTAAAACTTGTTGTGAACGGCAGTTAAAAATCAAAACAAGATGCAACCAAAAACACAGAGAAATGCAATTGCTAATGCTGCTGTATTTGTGACTACTGCTGTTGCAGCTGCTGCTGTTGTAGCTGCTTCTTCGACTGTTGTTGCTATTGGAGATTGTGGCGTTGCATGTGGAGCAGCTGCAGCGGTTGGCTCTCTGCTGGCTGCCTGCACGTTGTCTTTCAAGTATTTGTCAATTAGATTTTTAATTGCTGAAATATGAATGTAGGCGCAACAGCCGCAGCAACAGCAACAGCAACAGGAACGCATTTGCCATGACTTTGAAGTTGACAGCAACAGCAGCAGCAGCAACAACAACAGCAGCAAAAACATCAACAATGTTCTCAAGCTGCTTTTTTTTTTTAGATACCCTTGCAGTGGGTATTGCAATTGTCTTATGAATTGTGTGATCAGCTCGTCAGGCGTTCAATCTATTGCTCTGTTGGTCAATCAGTCTATAGGGCAGTCATTCATTCAGTTTTAGGTTAGCTAAATTATAATTAGTTTATACGGCAGGCGCTCCAAAAAGTTAAAAGTTTATATATGCAATCAGTGAGTTTAGCAATTGTTCAACCAGTAAATCAGTTAGTCAATTAGTCGCATAAACATTTATATGATGAAGTGATCAATATTTCGTTCAAAATTTCAGTCAATCAGTCTTTTACTAAGCCAATCGCTCTATCAATCAGTTTTCAAGACTATTTATCTGTCAACCACGCATTTAGATAATCAGTTTGTCAGTAAATCAATCCAACAACCAAGCAAACATTGAGCCTATCAATCAATCATCACTTATTCCACCAATCAATCACTTATTCAGTTAATCAGCTAGTCAGTAAGTCATTCACTCTGTCATTCAATCATTGAGTCTATAAAACAATCTTTAAGACCATTTATCTGCTAGTCACTCATTCAGTGAATCAATGAATCAATCATTGAACTTGTCAATCAATCTTTATGACTATATATCTGTCAATCAATCATTCACACAAGCAGTATGTCAGTAAATCAATCGCTTTATCATTCAATCACTCAGTACATCAATCTGTTCGTTCATCACTTAAACAGACTGTTTGAGTCACATTTGGTTACGCTTGTAAAAAGTAATTAAATTGATCAATCAATATTAACATACTCAAGGCTTGAATAAATTTGATTCAGTCATCAGTCAATCAGTTAATGAATCAATACTTCAATCATTCAATGAAGCCATTACTTTTATAGCGTTGGTTACTTGGTCAATCATTCAGTCATTCAATCATGCGCTCAATAAACAAATAGTCAATCATTGCCTTCAATTAGTTAAGATTAGCTATTTGAACAGCTGATCAGTCAGCTTATGAGCCAAATCATCAGTCAATCAATCAGCACAAATTCTCTAATGAGAGTGGGAAATCTCTATATCTATATATCTATATATTATATTCCAAATGACAGAGTATCTCATTGTCGTCAGCTTGCGCTTGGTACTAGGCAGTCTTGCTTTAGCCTGTTTTGCCTGTTGTAAACTTGTTGCGACTGTTGAAGACGACGACGACGATTATTAAATGCAACTTAGATCAGATCAGCAGCAGCAGCAGCAGCAGCAGCAGCAATGGCAACGACAGCGACAGCAGCGAACTCGATTAAATCGAAATGCAATGCTTCTTGGAGCTTAAGACACTCTCCACTTCCCACTGCGCTTGATGCTCCACGCTCTGAGGCCAGGCGCGTATGGAGTTAAGATGAATCGCGTGCCTGGCAACTGCGACCAGCTGAAATATTATTATTATGCTTTGGCTAAAAGTGAATGATTGCCGCAGCTGCAACAACAAGCAGCAACTGTAACGCACAGCAGCAGCAGCAGCGGTAGCGGCAGCGGCAGCAATGCAACATTGGCAGCACGATGTGCCTTGATAGACGACAATAGATTACGAGAAAGAGGCAGATAGAGTTAGAGAGAGAGACAGAGAGAGAGACAACGAGTGAGTGTGAGTGAGCAGCGCAACTGGCCAAAAAAAAAAACAGTCTGCTGTCGCTTTGCTAATTTACGAGCAATAGTTGCTGCTGTTGCCAATGCAATTGTTGTTGTTGCAATCTAATTAGCGACATTGCGCATACGCCACGTGTGTCTTGGTCTGCTCAGTTTCGCATCATATTAGCCTTATATGTTTGCATAGTTAACTGTTAGATGCACATATAGACAGGGAGACAGCGAGACAAAAAGAGAGAGAGAGAGAGTTAGAAGCAACAAGCACCAAGCACTTGCCGCACGGCCGACTCGCTGGCAACGTGCCTCGTTAGTTGCAGTTGCTGTCGTGCTAGCCATGGACCTTGGCCATGGCCACAGCAGCAATTGCAGCAGCAACAGCACCAACAGCAATATAAACTTTGCTGGCCTTGCTTTGGACAGCTTGTTGCATATGTCAAGTCAGGCAACAACAACAACAAGAACAACAACAACTAGCTGGAACAAACACCTGCAAAATGTTTTGCCGCATCTTTCCACACAAGTAAGAGAAGTCGTTTACCAAAGCGAGCAACTGAGCAACATCTAAACATCTAACCATCCATCTACATATCTATTATGACTGTGCCCCATCGCCCGGCATTAGCTATTTGAGATTCCTTTCTCTTTTTCAAACACGCAAGCCAAATAACTCAATACATTTCAAAAGTGTGAATTGTGTAGAAGCAGCGAACAGCAACTAGAACCAACACACAAAAGCGTATCAAATGGCGCGAGAATACCCTGGAATCGAAGCGACATTAGCGTGTGCTAAGCATATATGTACATGCATATATATATTATATATGAAAAGATCAAATTTTATTTCATTGTGAGTTTACTCAGCTATAACATATGTTATTGTACATGAGGGCAAGTTAACATGAACTGTAAACATGTTTTATTAACAGCCGAATAACGGAGCATAACAATTACACATACTTTAGTTAAAGCTATCATCATAAGCAAGGAAACGTCCAATAACAGCTGCTTAACAGAGTCGACCTAGGCTTCTCAAATTTCTATTATAATTTCAAACGTGCTTTAGTCCCTTCACACGAAATATTCTTATAAAGTTTCAAAGCAATCTAATTGCATTTAAAAATGTTAATAACAGAAATACTCAACACTCACACATACACACATTTACACACATATACATGCAAAAGTCGTTAACAACTGCTTTACATAGCATATTTACAATTATAACTAACACAAAATTGAACAAAGTTTACATTACTCTAAGCATATATGTAAGTTGAAACTTAACAGCTCTATAACATAATGACAGCTGTTAAATTAATATAAATAGGGCAGCTACTAGCTGAGCCAACAAACCAACTCAAGCAACTCTATTGTCCCCCACTCAGAAATCTTTCACCAGCAAATATATGTGTTAGTTTGGGGGCGTGGCTCGCGGGCAAATAGTCAAATAGATGGATTGGATTGGCTGTTATCTGGTGTATAACATGCTGTTCATAATTCAACGATTTGTCATTTTGTATTTAAATATTATTTTGTCGACTGCTGCGACATTTGCATTTCAATTGATTCGTTCGAGTGTTGAACTTAAGCGCGAGCCAAGCGAATGAAGAATCGTTCACAATTCACGATTCACTATGCACACGGTTCACATTCATATTCTGCTGCTGCTGCTGCTGCTTCTTCTTCAACTTCTTGATTTTTTCATGGGCTTTTCACACCTTCCACCGTCGGTTGAATGTTTTTGTTGCTGACTGCTAACGAGAGGCAGCCGATAAAGATATCAGTTTCGTATGGCACCTGCTTTTGGGATATGTTTACTCCACATATACTATACCGATGTATTGATCCTATGCGATATATGTATACAGACGTTGGACGACGATGTTCTTTATTCTCAAGCTCTCAGCTCTTCTTGCGCGAAGCTGAAGGTATTCTTGGCTGGCTTTTGACACTTTCGAAAAATTCGTTAGCAATGATTTGCATAATATCACAGTAAATTCCTAATTCTAATCTATGCCGGCAGTTGAAGTATCAACTCCCCAACTCCCAGTTCCAATAGAACATATTCATATAGAGCCGAGACGAACGACGAGCTCAGCTGTCTATGTATATTTATGTTTGATACTTAATCGCTAATAAATAAACGTTCGTATTTCAAAAACACACACACACACACGCACACAAATGAATTTAAATAATTTTGAAAGGGCCCCAAAAAGTCGCAGCGCTACGAAAAGTTATTCAGCTGCTGTGCGACTCCTGTGGCGTTTGTTTGTTCGAAATCAAAACATTTCTCACTCTCGGCCAGTTCGTATTTTATATGAATTTTTTGTTTCTCTCCAACAAAGCTTAAAGATATTTTTCACACCTATCAATCGATTATAAATGGGCGGCACGATTATTAACTCTAGGAGGCGCTGCTGGAAACGCCTTAGTCTTCCATATGCTTGACAACCTAATCGAAACCTAATTAATTCACACGAAAAGCTTACTTCTTATAGACTTGGATCTTCATGGATATCTTATATATACATATATTTATTACGTAGTTTATAGCTATTAATATATTTTTATGATCTAAAGATTATATATAAGTATATTTTGAAATATCATATTGCATGTGCACAGCAATTGAAGTATTCTAAAGTTTCTTCATAGCTTCGGTTGTTTATATTATTTGAATTCTTCATTTATTTATTTAATTATTAATTTTTGTTAATAATCAAATATCCATGTCTTAGCTCTTTCAGCATAGTTGTCAAATTTAAAAATGTTTTATTTTTGTAAGTTTTTCTATATTTTTTGTATATATTCAGCATTCTTGTTAAGGGCTCACGATTGCTGCTACTATATCCCAGATTTACATAATTAACTCAATAGAAAATTAAATCTTTATTAATTTAAAGTTTCAGTTCCAATATATATTAAGTATTCATATATTTGCATTTTTATTTTTAGCTTTTTGCTATTTTCTTTTTTGAATTTATTTGAAATTATAATTTTAAATTTCTAAAATTCAACTGAATGATTTTATTCAAAGTTGTTTTGAATATCTATTAATTAATAATTAATGATGTTAAGCACAAAATATGAGTATATAATGTTAGCTACTTCAAGAACCTTCTGCCGACTTCGCTTATAACAACGGTTTTCTTGTCGTTTCACGACTTTTAACACATGCTAAATATGCAAAACAAATTGCCCAGTTCAGAAGCCCTAAAGAAGAACATGGAGAAGATATATGTATATGCCGCTTATTTGACATTTAACTTCTGGCATTTGACACCTAGTATTCAATTTATAAGTTTTAGAAATGGATGATGAACTGAATCTTAGGGATTCTCAAAATTGAATTCAGATATTCTATGTATATGATGGAACATTCTGTTAGAAGCCCAAGATTCTCGTTTTCCTCCTGTTTTCAATCCGAATCAGAGAACAAAGAGTTATTTATATATCCAAAGTAATCAATATATCAAGCTGTCAATCGACTGTTATTGTTATATATCCTACCACTTGAACGCTCGAAGGATTTAGTTTACCAAAATTGAGTTCAAACTTTCTCTGTTCCTTCTTGAACGGCAAATGAACCGAAAGTTTGCCATGAAATCAATCGAGTTGAATAAAATTATTAAACAGAACCAACACAATATGCGCAACAGGAAATCATAATAATTAAAATGATAATATTGTATCATGAGATTTTCTGTTGAATAAATATTTTCATATTTGAAATCTGATTCACACACAAATATTTATTCATGACTCAAAAGATTTTCATAGTCCAATTTATCGATTTATCATATCTATAGTTTATTTCATGTTTTATGTATATTTAATTTGTGAATTTAATTTCAGTTAAAACGTGATTAAATGCCGTTACATTATGTAGATCATACATTTTGCCTCCCAACTGAGAGAGAGAGAGAGACCTGACACCTTTGACTAATATCTCAGTTTCAAATTCAACTTCAACTGCTTTTTTTTGTAAGTTTCTCGGTTTTCGAAAGACCACGCCCTCGACATCAATATCAATGGCAGCAGCCCATTTGTTAGTTGGAACTGGCCACTTGAAACTTGAATTCCAATTGGAATAAATAGATATATTCACAGCAATTTATGTATCTTAATTGTGGCCCACAGCGAGCCAAGTGTGAATGAATGTGAGAGAACCTTTTGCTTAACTGCAGTTGATTGTCCACTCACAGAAAGACTGTGTTGGCAAAGGGAGAGCCGCAAGTGTGTGTGAGAGGGAGAAACTGTCTAAAATGCACTCGTATTTCATCAATGAATTGAGCTGAATCTTTAGCTGGAGTTGGGGCTGCGACTTGGACTGGGGCTGGGGCTATGATTTGGACTGTGACTTGTGGACTGCGAGACTTGGGCTGTGGCTTGGGCTGTGGCCTTTCTCACGATCTGATCGGCTACTTTAAACACTTGCTTTATATTGATATTTATGGCTGATAATTTCAGTTCATTTGAGTTTGTTTTCAGTTCATTTTCGAGTGGAGTTCGTCGTTTATCATCAACCTTTAGCTAAGTGAAAGGTGCCCTCTCAGCTATCAAATGAGAAAGTTTGACAAATTAACTATGCAAATGTTCGTCAGTTGCAGGTGGAATTTCCAAATAGTTTTCATTTAGAATATGAAACTTTGGAAAAATTAAATAAATAAAAAAAAAAAAAAAACAAATCCAAAGTAGGAAAATATGCAGGGTATGGTATGGTTCATTATTTTTACATTGTTTAGAAATTTCAGTTCAAATAAAAATTCAACTTAACTCCATTCAAATTACAGGGTAGCTGCAACTCGTTCAATTTTGCGATTAACTATAGATACTCTAGTCGCCTAGTATGCTTTTTGTGATTTCAGATGTTTAGTTTTGTGTCAAATGAAGTTTTTGTTTTCATTTATAGGGTATCTCTTCGTCTTGCTTTTTAATTGCTTTTGCTATCTCCAATTTTTTGGCTGTATGTATGTATTCTAAAAGTTCTATAACATCAAATGTATATATATATATATCTGACAGCTTATTTCAAATTACAGGGTATCTGCTAGTTGGACACTTTTGTAATTGCACTTTCTATAAGTTTTTCCAGAGTCTCGCTCATTAACATTTCCATCGAAATGTGTGCTAGATTTTCGTTACAGGGTATCTGTTAATTGTTCGCTTTTAGTAGCTGCTTAATTGCGATTTCCTGTCGAAATATCATTTTTCTAGCCATATATTTCTATTAGTTCTCGCTAAGTCGGTCTTGTGAACATTTTTATTGACTTCTTAGGCGCATATTTTACATATCTCATACTCAAAGATTCTTTATGGTTGTCGTTCTCGTTCACGATCACGTTCACGTTCACGTTTTCTTTCTCATTCTCTTTGTCTACTCCACTCTGCATCTTCTTTCTCTCTGTTGATAAATATTTTGAAGATCTTTACGAGCTGCGTATTTTGCTAAAGTTTTTCGACTGTCAACGGCATTAACTTCACGCCGTCATCTACCAAATCCGGCTCCATTTTTTATTGGACTGTGTTTGTCAGCTCTGACAGCCGATGCTAATATTTGGCCCAATAAATTAGTCGCTCTTTAGTATTTAGCTGGCATTATGCAAAGCTACTTCTCATCGATAGTTGGCCAGCTGCCCAATCAGCGATTGATGATTCGCATTTCTCATAATTTGATTTAATCGCCGCTCTTTTCGCTGATCTTCACAATTTACTTTAAATCGGAGCTTTGGAAATCTAAATGATTGATAGATGGAAAGTTGGGATTGCAATCTGAAGTTTAGCCAAAAGTTTTACTTCTCTCGACTGAACGTTGATGAAAGATTGATAAATTTGAGTTTCCAAGTGAAAGAAATTATTCTTATGAGCTGAACTTGGATAATCTATATATTTTAGTTCTAAATCAATTGTTTTAAAACTCCTCTATTATTTAGCTGGAAATGAACTGTGAACTTTGATAAATCCTCATTTAATTTCTTGAATCTTGAAATCCTATTTCAATTCTAGAGCTGAAATTGACTAAAGTATAAATTCAGTTCATAATATCTAGAACTGAACTGTAAAATATGACAAATAGCAGTTAAAAACTTGAATTGGAACTAAACTACGAACTAGAACTAGAACTAGAACTTTAAGTTAAAATTTGAATTATAATAAAAGCCACAATTCGCAGCAAAGGCAGGGAACAGTGCAACTTACAAGAGCTTACTAGATTTGGAACTGGAACTAGTTCTAGGATCTATTTTAATAGCTCAGTTTGATTACTTTAGTTCCAAATACAGTACAATCATAAACCACAAAATGAACTAGTTCAAATTCTTACAATGTCAAAGTGCACGTCCAAATAATGCCCCTAAAGATAGTAAACTGCGCTGCCTAAAACATCTTGAACAGGAACTTCTTAATGTGATAACTCAATTTGCTTGCCCTATATTAACATATCGCATTAGCTGCAGCTATCATTATGGACTGAAACTAGTTCGAATTTTGCTTTGATTATATATCATATTACGGCATTAGGAAAGCCCCAATCGATTGACTGTGAACTAGAAATTGAACTAGAACTGGTCTTACACCAGCTTTAAATACATACACACCCTAGGCGAATACATTTAAATAGATTACGTATGTGTTTAATGGGCAGTTGCGAGACCTATTTGAATAGTTGCAACGCAGCTCTGATTGGACTTTCTTTTGCTCGAATTCGAAATCAGCAGTCGAAAACAAACCCAACAACAATTGCCAAACAATTCGCATATCCAATATAGAAACAAAACCAAGTGTGTGCAGAAAATATATAAAAAGAAACAATCAAAATACAAATATAAAATAATAATGAAGCACATTTGGAACAAAGGCTGATCGATAAATTAGTCAACTATTTGGTAACGGTTTTAATTGTTAACGTGTGGCAGTCAAGTTTCTGGTATTCATCTAGCTTTTGTAGAGTCTATTGACTTAGAGAGCCAGACAATAGTCCTGATTTTTATTGTTCAACAGCAGCCGCAAAAATTATGCAAAAAATATATATATTTATATACCGACGTCAGACATCGGACAAAAACAAAAACTGATAATAAAAACAATAAATACAACAAAGGCTTGTCATAAAATTTATTATCTTTTACCGATAGATTTGTTAGATACGTTGTTGTTGTTGTTGTTGTTGTTGTTGTTGCTGCTGCTGCTGCTGCTATTCGCACTCGAGTGCCCCTCAATGCCGACGTCTTTCTATCAATTTAGCCATCTTCGCTCTTCGTTGTCTTGGCCAGTTTTGTTAAGTGTTTTGCCAAAACAAAATAGAATTCAAATAGAATTTCAGCAAAAATAAATAATGAGAAACATTTCAATTCATTTAAATTGCTTACAAATGTTCTTGATGCTAATGATGGGGTCATTGAAAGATAAGGAAAGAAAAGAGAGAGCGAGAGGTATTGGGTTGTTGAACCTACTTACTGCCATTAGTCATTCTCATTCGTATTTTCGTTCTATCTCTTTCTCTTTCTCTGTATCCTCTATCCTCTATCCTCTATCTTCTATCCTCTATCCTCTATCCTCTATCCTCTATCCTCTATCCTCTGTCTTCTATCCTCTATCCTCTATCATCTATCATCTATCATCTATCATCTATCATCTATCATCTATCTTCTATCCAGTCTATCTCTATCTTTTTCTTTTTCATTCAATTCAATTAAGCATTTAAGACAATCTCTGGTTAACTTAAGCCTATTTGGTTTTTTTTTTTTTTTTCGGCCTTTAAATAAATTTAAAATTTAATTTATTTTTCAGGCGTTAAATTCAATTTACAAAAAAGTGGCACACGCCGCTGTTGCTGTTGCTGTTGCCATTGCGAGGTAAAGCTGCAGCGCGTCCAATTGGCGTGCGGCCAGTGCCAAATCCTCACAAAGCTTCCACTTGCTTGTTGTTCGCACTCAATTAGAGTTAGACGAAATGCACTTAAGGAAGATGTTGCTGTAGCTATGCTTGATATAATTAGCTGACGCTGCGCAGTCACTGGCAAAGTAAGGGGAATTAGCTTATAGCTGGGTCTATGCTGTATAGCATCTGAAATTGCTTCCTTAACTCATTTCTCTTTCAAAATTTGCATTCAAAAATTTGCATAGAACTTCTAAACTTTACTCTTTACCGACTTTATCAATCTACAGCTTTTGAGTAAGTTTTTTTTTTTTGATGTTCCGGGTCTTAAAATACTTTGCTTTATTTTATTCTATCCAAGACTAATAAGCCCAGTATTTCAGTTGGCATGCTACAGATAATTTCAACATATTTCTGAAGCAACTGGCAAATACATTTTTGGATTCCTTTTCTTTTCTGTTTTGAGCATCTCTAAAAGCAGCAAAGCTTCTCTAGACAAATGCTGGTTCAATTGCAATCAACAGGCAACGGGCAGCAGGCAACAGTGTTGCAGCGTCGGGCTTGTCTCTTGGCCGGCATATTAACGCTTGATTAAGAACCAACCAGGACGGCTAAGCACTTAGCCAGACAGAGGACTGTGGCTGCAGTTCTGGCTGTGGCTGAGGTTGTGACTGTGCCTGGGACTGTTAGGGGCTAACGGATGATGGGGGCCTAAGAGTAGGGATACTCGTAGTTCTGGTTCTGGCTGTGCTCTCTGCCAATTGGCCGACTGCCTGAAAGAGCGATTGTCCCACTGTCCAACTGTCCAGCTGTCCAGCTGTCTGTCTGTGTCGTCTTCTGCTCGGCTCGGCTGGCTCCCTCTGTCTGTGGCACTTTGGCGAAAATGTGTTGCTAATTGTTGCACTAAACTGTTGTTGGCATGCGTTTGACAGTCGGTCCAACTGATGGCCATCAAATTGGCACCAGCTACCAACTGCCAACAGCCAAGAGGCAACAGACAACTTTAGACCGCTGGACAACAACAACTTGACCAAATTGTTGATCATTTGTTGCCTGCTTTCTATATATACATACATGTGTCTCTATATATACACTCTGCAGCAGTTGGGCACCATTACAATTTGAGCTTGTCTCAAAGTTGAGCTCTTTTAGTTGATCTCTAGCCGCAATTTGGTTTGCTTTGGTATCTGTTATGTCCAAGCTGGCATGTGATTAGCTCTTTCTGTTAACCAATCGAGCGTCTGTAGACTATTTATAGCAAATGTTCAACACTTGTGGCGAATTTCAAGTCCACTTTGTATGTGCTAGACTTTTGGCTAGAGTTCTGCTGGTGCAAGACTTTAACAAAGAGATCTTGAAATGTGCATGGAATTCGATGTCAACAAATCATCGAATTCATTAATATATGTATGTTTGTGCATATAGCTTTAATTAGTAAAAAATTTGCATTTGTATATCAAGTTTTATCTCTCTCTCTCTCTCTTTCTCTCTCTTTCTATCTATATATACATTCAACGACTGTCTAGCTTTTCGTGTTCAGAAAGATAATTACAATGTAAAATTGTACATATTTAGCTTTTTCTACATTTTCAGTCAACGATTGTTAAACATTTCTTAATTGCGCCTTGAAAATTTCTTTGAATTCAATATCTCTCAAATTTCCGATAATTATCTCTAGAATTTCCTAAATCGTCTATACCCCCCATATCGTTCATATCTCACATTTCTTCGATCTCCTCGGAATCTTTAATATATCTCCTCTTATGCAGTATCATACATTCCATATTTCTTATGTTCCTAAATCTCCTAAATATTCTATATATTTTCCATCATTCCATATCTGAAATCTTAGCCCATATTCCATATCATTTATTCCATATCTCTTATGTTTCTACATCCAATTTATCTTCTATATATCTTAACATTCTTATCATATATATCTTATCATTCCATATCTTGAATCTTATGCCTATCCTTCCAAGCCTACAAAGCTTTTATCATTTTCTTTCTTACTTCTTATCTCTCTCACATCTCACACATATTTAGTATCTTTCCTGATTTACATGTTCGGCATATCTCGCATATTACTTATATATACAATCTTGCCCATTTCTACCAAATTTCCTGTCTCTCATGTAATTTATGTCTCTCGTTTCTCCTACATCTCTCCCTCATCTCAAGGCCCACATCAATTTGGCTACCTACAACATTTAGTTTAGTTTTTCTAAATCACAATTTTTTGCTAGAATTCAGGAGCATTTGCATCTTTTTAATCGATTCTGCTTCTTTCTCTTGTTGCTTTGTTTTCTGCATCAATTTACTTTGATTGAGGCATTAAAATTCTTGTTTATATACAAACAAACAGCAAACGCAGTCTCAAACCCCTACATCTTCTACTCACTTCTCACTCTTCCCATACACCTGCTATGTATACACACACACACACACAGAGAGAGAGAGAGAGAGAGAGGTATATGTATGCATAAATGCAGCTAATTTTCATTAAAATAATTTACACAGACTCTCTTTGATGTGATTATTTGTTTAATTGCATTTTAATATTGCTTCCGCACATTCGTTTATTGCTTCCGCAACTGCGTGTGGCAGGATATCTGTGTGTGAGTGTGTGTGTCCATGTGTGTGCATGTGTGTGTGTGAGTGTTGGTCAAGACATTAGCGCAGCGATTTGCTTAAGAAATTGACTCAATTTAAAATTTAATGCACATATTTGTATGCGCCAGGCTCCACTTAAGCACTGGGGAGCGATAGAGTGAGACAGAGAGAGTGACAGAGAGAGAGAGAGGTGCGATAGTTGGTTTGCCTATCAATTAGCATTTGCCGTATCTCTTTATCTCAGCCAGCTCAATACATTTGCATGATTATGAGCGCAGTTCCGGCGCGCAGTTTACAGAAGTAAATTGCGCTTCAGCTTTAATCAAACGCAAATCAATTTTAATATCTATGCATCTATGTCTCAATGCGTGCTTGTGCCTCTGTAACTTTGTATCTTGTATCTTGTATCTTGTATCTTTGCATTGCACTTTGCTCAATTGGCTTGCATAATTGTCACAGTCACAACCTTAACTGTTGTTAATGAGTCGCGCGTAATGCAAATCGATGCCACACTTATTGCACACATACAGTGTATGTAAGCAGTCGGATATGAGCAATATAAAAAATATATATACATATAGATTATAAATTATAAATTGCTTTTGCAATATCTCAACTACATTGTTAGCCAATTAGATGCAACTGTTATGACATCGCAGCTCTAATTTTCATGCAAGATTTGCAGATATACAGACTTTTATCATATATATATACATATTATTATTCACAATAAGAATATCTATAAATCCATTTAAATATCATCTCTGAAATATGTCCTTTGATCAACTCATATAAATTATGTTTGTGGGGGACTAGCTTTAGCTGTCAACGGGCCACCATTGAAAGTCGACATTTCATGTCCTTCGACGTGTCGGCATTTAAAAGGTGACAAAGATGGAGGGAAAGAGCGTAAGAGAGCGAGTGAGGCAGGGGTAGATCTTAAATTTTCTGATCATAACAACAGCAACAAGTTCCTCATTCAACGAGTTCCTCAAACCACACGAAAAAAAAAAAAAAAAACTCTTTTTACCCAAGCTACGAAAAAATGACATGTTTGAGTTGGTTTTTGGCAGCGACCGTGCGTGTTCTTGTTTCATATACCCTGTAATCCGAAGAGTGATTAAAAGGGGGGTTTTAAAGTAGGCAAGAGTAGTCGGTTAAGAGAGGGAGAGTGGAAGGTAGAGGGAGAGATGGAGAGAGAGAGAGAAAATGAGCGTGAGAGAGGAACAAAGGGGAAACTGAGGGAGAAAAATAAGAAAAGAGAAAGAAGGGAGAGTGAATCAATGAGAGGGGGAAAGCGAGAGAGAGAGAAAGAGAGAGAGACAGAGTGCGAGTGAGAGAGAGAGAGAGAGAGAGAGAAAGAGAGAGATATGAACAGATGGAGAGAGAAATATGCAGAACGAGGAATAATACAAAAAATAGTCTGTTATCGAGACTAAACATAAGCAGAGAGGCAGAGAGTGAGAGAGAGAAAGAAAGAGAGAGAGAGAGAGAAAGAGAGAGATTGATAAAATTGAGTAAGAAAGAAATATTGAAAAGAGAAAAGAACAGAAACAGTATAATGAAAGAAAGCGCTGGGGTAAGATAGAAACTTATTCAGATTATATATGAAGCAAATAATTAATAAATAAAATAAATGAAAATTTATAAAAAGATATAGAAACTTTGGATTAGAAATAAATATATTCTATATATAGGGTATTTCCAAGGCACATATTCATTAATTCAATTTTTAATTTTGTGCTGTGCTGAGGCGTTTTAAAGATCGATTCGACTCGATTTCGATTGGATGCGTTGCGATTCGATTCGGATCGAATCGATTAAGCTTTTTGTTTTGATACGTTTTGTTTTTAATTTCATTTGTGCATTGTGTGAGTGTGTGTTTTATATTGATGTTGCTTTTGTGGCTTATTTAGCAAACAATAAAGCAATAAATCAATCAATTATCAGTTAAACGCTCGCAAACAGACAGCGGCTGGCTCTGAAAATGCAATATGAAAGCCTTTTTGGGCAGCCACAGCTCTTTATGGACTGAGCAGACAGAGAGCGGGGGAGAGAGAGAGAGGGAGAGTGAGAAAGAGAAAGATAGAGAGAGAAAAAAGAGAGAGATACATATGATAATTTGTCAGCGTGCCATCAGTAGAGATACAAAACAAACAAGTTTCTGCCAGACATATATATATATATATATAAATGCAATGCATTGGCTGTTTTTGGATTAATGCCAGAAGGCGCACTGGCGCCTAAGTAGGTCAGAGCTCCTCCACAGCCAGAGTCCGCGTCCAACAATAGCTGCCAATTTGGGCGCAGAAATTCCTGGGCTGTCGCTGACAGGCGAACCACAGGCGAGCTGGAGACTCAACTGCGACGCATGCCAATTAGCCGGGCCCGCAATCAACTTGGCCCAGTCTTAGCTTGCCTCAACGCCTGCTGGTATGCAACAGTGGGCCATAAGTGTAGAATGCCCACGCCCCCACCGCCAGCAATCCAGAAGCCATTGTCTGACATCAAGCCAATCAGAGACAATAACAAAATAGAATAAAAGAGAGACAAACTCTACAAATGGTTTGAATGCATATTAATATGGCCGATTGACGTACTATAGTTTGCTATATATTCGCAGATAATTCACAGATGGATTTACAGTTGTTTTCGTTCGATTCTAAGCATTTCAATAATGCTTTCAATCGATCTATGCATATTTATAAATATTTGACTTTTTGATTTCACGCTGATTGTTTTTATTGTCCGATATAAATTAATTTGTGAATCGCGCTAGGTTATTGTTATTTTTATGGAAATTGGATGATATGAACTTTAGGCACTTTTAAATGGCGATTGAAATGCTGAAGAGATTCTGTGAATCCCGCGAAGAGCTGCTGATTATTCTAAGTTTGCTGTTTTTGCTTTATTCAAATTACCATTAAAAAACAATTATTATCGATTTTTATCGACTTTAAGCAAATGAATGACTTACTAAATAAATCCTGTTGCTTATTGCCAAAACAGTAAGATCTTCATTGACATTATCTAAGTAGAGTCTGTAGTAACTGAACTGTCATTTTTTTTTCTAGTCCTAGCTCTAAAACTATAGATAATTTAGATCTATATCTTATATGTTTAATCTTGGATTGATAATACAATGACTACAAAAAACAAAGAAAATATCTCAAAAAGAAAGAAATATATTATAATTATTATAAATAAAATAATATAACTTCATCACATAAAAAATATTGCAAAAAAAATTGAATTTAATTTTCATATACAGAAAAGACTTAAAAAACGAGGAAGAAGAATATCTCAATTAAAAAGAAAATATATATATATATATATATATATATGAAATCAAATAATATAACTTTCAAGAGAAAACCTCTTTGAAAATCACATAAGAACATAATAAAGTGACCATGGAGCATGGCAAATGGCTCGAGCTATGGTAGGTATTACGATATGGCAAGATAACTGTAATCACTGAACTCAATGAGCTGATTTCGACGCTAGCTAATCAGTGACTGCGAGCAATTTTTGTTGTAATCAGAGTGAAAGAGAGACATAGAGGGAGAGAGCGAGAGGGATAGACAAGTTTTGACCTACGGCCAGTTTCACAGCTCAAATGTGCGAACAGATTTATATAACGGCTTTCGATAGTTGTGTCAGTTGAACGTATAGGGGTCACAAAGGGGGGGACAGTTGCAAATTTTCGACAAGGGTCACCTGAAAAAATAGAGGTGTCCATGGCAAAACACACATCATCAAAGCTTCAAGCCCCCTAAGGGCCTGTCCCAAAGGGGCAATAATTGCTTGCAAGAAGCAAAATATTTACCAGAGCTTTAACTAATGAACTGTTAATTTGAACAAGTCAAGACAGAGCAAGAGAGTCAAAGACCGAAGCCACGGGAGAGAGAGGGAGAGTGAGAGAGAGAGGGAGAGAGGTGGCATAGGAAAATGCTGAAAACTTAATTGTGTTTAATAGTCGCTGGTTTTTTTGTGGAATGCAAACCCATTTTTTTGGCCACAGGTTTCGCATTAGGTTTTATTTTTTCAGCCTTTTTTTTTTGGCACTTGATTATGCAAAGTCTTAATTTGGCCAAAAACCAAGCGCTGCCTGACCGCTTGGCACTTGAGCCACACTTTAATTGATTTACACAAGCCACAAAAAAAAAAAAAGCGAGTCAAAAACCAAGCACTAAAATGTAAGGCTAAGACTACAATTTATGAATAGGAAATACACTAACATATAAATAAAATTAAAATGGTGAAAATTAGAGATGATCTATATGAAAATGAGTGATCTATAGATCTATAGATGATACTACATCTTCAGCATCAATATGATAGATGATGATGCTGATGAAGTAATGGAAATCAAAAGACTTTTAAAGTTTTTTTTCTTGATGGAAATGAATGTTGAAGTTAGCTCAAATTCTCATATCAATTTTTAATCTAAGTAAATCAACAGTTGCTTACGATGATATTGAAATTGAATTTAAAACAGATTTTTCATGTTGCTTGAGAAGATCAAAATTTCTTTATAGTTTTACTTTGCAAAATATGAATGAAGATTGAAGGTAAAACAAGAATTTTTTACTTTATAATTGAAATCTGTGTAAGCAAACAATTTATACAATTTGTTTAAATCATAAGTTTACATTCCAATTTCATATCTATTTGTTAGAGCTGCTATGGAATTTGCAAATGTAATCAAGGAAAACTGAATCCCTGGCTAAACTAGCTTGCTTTGTCTCAGTTTTAGTAAATCAGTTATGTTATGGCCACATCTATACATTTTTCAATACACTCCACTGTTAGGGTATTAGCCAAATTGTACAAATCGTATCGGGCCTGGGGACACGTGAGCTGCTCGCGCCAAATATTTGAAGAGCAACATTTGTGGGGCTGGCTTTCTATGAAATCGGCGCTATGAAATATGATCTTCAGCGAGTTGACTTAATATGAAATGGAATACCAAATACAAAGAGACAAATATATATATATATATTCGTATATATATATACATATTCAATAATTGCGATTGCCGTTGGGACAGTCGCTGATGCTGCACCGCTCTAATGGCATTTTAATAATAGATTACGATGATGGCGACGACAGCCCCAGCAGAGAGTCCAACCGATGATGGGCCGATGAGTGCCCCAAGACAAACACGAAACTGAAAATGTGAAAAAAAAGAAAAACAGCGAGATATACATACATATCTACAATATGAACATATAAAGATATATATGCAAAAATTCTTTTGCTCGTATGACAGTTGACAGTTAGAAAGCAAAGTCTGAGAATCTGAGGAACTCGCATTATTTGCATAATTAAACTCTAATACAAATTGGTAAAAGAAAAGCACACTCACACTCACATTCAAAAAAAAAAAAAAAAAAAAAAAAAAAAAAAAAAAAAGAAAGAAGAAGAAGCTGCAGCACAGTCTGAGAACTTTGCTGGCTAATCATGCGCATGATCTGCAGCAGGCGAACGGGCGCGGTGCGGTTCACTGCTGATGATGCTTGGGAGTCTGCGCAGTCTCTCACACTTGACTGCATCAAAATGTTGCAGTCGCAGAGGATAGAGAGAGAGAGAGGGGGGGAGCAATAGCAGCAGGCCTCACGCGATGCTAAAAAGCACGTAATATATAATACAGTGAGAGCTCGCTAAAACGAACACCTTTCAAGATTAGCTGAAATAGTTTTTAAGCAAAACTTTTGTTTAATTCAAAATAAGTTTACTTGTAATCATAATAAACTGAAACTTATAAAAGTCATTCGTATATGTATTATGTAGGAGTCGCTTCTAGATCACTTATTAACTTCATAAATTACTCTTATAATATGTATAAGACAGTCAGTTCATATGAGAGTGACTCATATACTTGAGAATAAAAATCTTTGTAAGCTTATTAACTTAAACTTATACGTAGAAGTCACTCTTATACAGATTGTATACGAAACAGATTATATGCAAGTCTCGTATACAAATTGTATACGAGACTGAGACGAGAGTAATTCTATATAAGAGTAACTTCTGGAATGCAGAATCTCTCACACTTTCAAGTAGAAATCTCTATGACCTTATATATGGCTGTTACTCTTATATAGATAGTATAAGAACTTATATACATAGTTGTTACTCGTATACAGATTGTATAAGAGACAAAGACGGGTGACACTCTGTATAAGAGTAACTCCTGGAATGCAGAAGCTCTTATACTTTCAAGTAGAAATTTTCATAAACTTATATATAGGTGTTACTCTTATACAGAATGTATGAGAACTTATATAGGTGTTATTCTTATACAGAATGAAGGAGAACTTATATAGGTGTTACTCTTATACAGAATGTATGGGAACTTATATAGGTGTTATTCTTATACAGAATGTATGAGAGCTTATATAGGTGTTACTCTTATACAGAATGTATAAGGGGTCCTTCTACTTATTGTACACGAGTGACTTCTATATATCAATATTGGCTTATTAAATTCTCTAGTTGAAAATAAAAAGTAGAAGACACTCTTATACTAAAAGACACTCCTAAAGGAGTTTGGCTTTGCAAATCACATCACAGCTATTGTACATACAGTGCAGATAGTACTGTAAAACTTCCTGTCGCGCATTTGTCTCGTGTGCGTTCATATGCCACACACACACACACACACACACACACACACACACACAAACACACACACACTCACAACTTTGCTACAATCTTGGTGGACTTTGTATGCTGGGCAAATGGCACAATAAATTCCCATGACAACTAATTTAGCTGGTCTCAAAAAGAGAAGTAGCGAGCGAGCAAGACAGAGAGACAGACTGAGAGAGAGAGAGGGAGCGAGCAAACGATCGGAACTCTTGCAATGCGTTGCTGTCTCTCATCTTTGCCGCCGCAGCATTTTTATTGACTTTGGCTTTGGCATTGACTTTGAATTCGTTGCAGTTAGCTGGCAGCATCTATTGTTTTTAATGATTGTCTCCATGGAGAGGCGGCTGCATAAATGCCTGGCATTAAGTATACGCCAGCTAGTGTCAAAGCGAACCACAGTGTACGCCCACTAAATGGGCAAGGCGCAAAATACAATTATTACAGTTGGCATAGTGGGCGTGGCTGCGAGAAGCAGAAGCTGAAGCACAAGCAGCTGCCTGCCTGCCAGCCAGCCAGCCTAGTTGACACTGAGGCTCTCATGTTGCTGCCACACGTCGACATCAGCTCGTCGAGCTGCAGTTGCAACGGCTCGAGTGTCGGATAGCCTCTGGCTATATAATTTAACACCCACGCTTTGGACTCGTTGCTAGTGGCATGACCTAGAAAAGCGTTTATTAGCAGTTGTCTATCCTCGAGCACAATTCTCACACACAGAGACAAGCACATAGAGTTCGGTGCCTTGCAATTTGTTTATCGATAATTCGATAGACCGATAAATCGCTGTATATCATAAAGCGCAACATTTTATGGCCGCCTTGTCAGCCAGTTGTCAGGCATTGTAAAGTTGCATAACTGCAGTTTAGAGCACGCGACATTTTGTCGCAAGTTTACGGTCACTGGCCCATGTTGCTGCCACATGTGGCAAGCGTCGCTCGAAACGAAACTGGAGATGTGCACGAATGCGATAAGAGCCTGAATTATGATTGGATGTCGCTCATATGCTATGCCCATAAGTGAGAGGTGGTGGCACGGGTGGCACGGATGGCACGGATGGTCAGGCTGGCCTGGCTAGAAGAGGGGGAGTGCCTGAAGAGCAGCACTGACAGCACTGTTGAATGGACTCCAGACTCTAGCACTCGGCACGTACAATGCGGCTCACTATGAACAGCAATAACAATTAATTGCCATAGAGTAGTTGAGCTGAAGCACAATTTGCCAATTGATCAATTGGAAGAGGCCAAATTCACAGATGGAGGGAGGAGAGAGAGAGAGAGAGCAGAGGAGACTGAGCAAAAACCAAACAAATAAAGTGTGACATGAACAGCTTAAACTAACAATTGAACAGCAATGCTGAGAGAAATTCAATTTAAGATAATTAATAGAGAAAATGAACCGATTTACCTCTCCTAAACTCTATATGTAATTAAATAAATATAAGATGTATGCAGAAGCTGCTAAAATTTACTGCGTATATGACTTTTAAACCTGTTTAATTTTTTATCTATTCAAAAACTCTAGACTAAGTATTTCACCTTTCAGACACTCTGTAGCAGATGTATAAACTTATCAAGTTTTCAACTTATTATCATTTTTCGGCTCTACTTCAAATGTATTTAGTCTCTTTGCCTAATTTGAAAGTCACCTAAATTATATAGAGAGCAATCAAACATGGAAGTTCATGTCAAAGTAAAATAATAAAAAAAATTTGTAAAATATTTAAATCTATATATATATATATATAGTATGTATAAATATAATAAATTAAATTATGAAAAATTTCACTGAAGTAAATCAAACAAATCAAAATTTCGGAAATATTTTAATAACCTTTTTTTTCTTATTTCTTGTTATATATCAACAATTTCACTGAAGTAAATCAAAGAATTAACATTGATCTGATTGTACTTATTTTAGCTAGATCTTCAGAACATCATAAACATATTCAGATGCTAAGAAATCAGACTCTACTTTTTTATATGCTTCTTAAAATTTAGATGAAATGAGGAAATATGTATTCAAAACATTTTTATTCCTTTCAGCAACCTGCACAACATATGCCAAGTTTTCACTGGTATACAAAATTAAATCGAAATATTGTCAAGGTAATGAATTTTGTTATCGATAGAAAAATGATAAGCAATGGTATACCGGAATATAGATTTAGGATTCACAGTCTACAGCTTTATCCGCATCCCAAATAGACAGACAGACACTTGATCTTGTCAGCTCAACGTACCAATCAGGAATATATATATAATTTATGGGATCTGTGACGCTTACTTCGATTCACACATCTATATATACATAATCATTATTGAATTATTTATCATCATTATTATATATAATCATTATTCAATGAGATTATTATTAATGAATTAAAAGAGAATCTCTGGACTCAAGTCAAATTTTAATTCAACATAAATAATTTTTAAAATTTTCATTCATTCAATTAAGCTTAGTTTAATTTTCCCTTACATTTATATATTATTTACTTAATAAAACAACAAACTTATAAAATTACTTTTGCATTCCAAAGAAACGAACAGAGACATTTAGAATGCTAGCTAAGCCAATGGTCATCCCATGGTATGCAATGGTTAATTAAGTCAATTTCCGCTGTTTTCGTATGAATCATTAAGGCCCTAATATGGCTAAACATAAATTGTGTACAAAAGGTTTTAAGCTTCCCATATGGCTAAGAA
Source organism: Drosophila borborema (assembly GCA_030914335.1). Lineage (NCBI taxonomy): Eukaryota > Metazoa > Arthropoda > Insecta > Diptera > Drosophilidae > Drosophila > Drosophila borborema. The sequence continues at coordinate 8,917,719 of JAUESP010000307.1, forward strand.
TATATTGCTAGAGCAGAAAAATATATTATCTAAATACTTGCTCTGCCACTGCTTCTTGCTCATCTGCTTCTTGTTTGTTGGTTTTATTGACTGCACACACACTCGCTGCGCATATTCAGTTGTAATTGTTGTTGTTTATCAGCAACATTTTGGACGCTTGGCTGCATTTTCATCATTTTCTTAATCAGTCAAAACAAAGGAATACAGCAAAGTTTTTTCATACACATAAAAAAAAGATATTTATATATACATATATATATAGAAATAAAGCAGAAAAGTGAAGCAGCTGCGGTGGCATATGAGGAACTAAGTAAAGCAAAACACAACAGACTTAAGTCGAGTAATTATTATTAAGCAAGAGGTGGAGGAGGTGGGGGGCAGACTAAGCGGGAAGAGTTGGCAGTTGCTTGGACTTGGAGCTAAGTTTCAGTTGGGTAATTAAGTCAGCTAGCATAGCAAGTGCGCGATTCTAGCGTCGTTCCTCTCATTCTCGCTCTACCTCGGCACTTGCTCCTCTGCTGCGAGCACCCACGAATTGTGCAGCAGATTCAAAAAAAAAAAAAAAAAGTTAAAAGTTATATAACTTTTGAAGCAGTCGCCGAGCTAAGAGAACAATCTTTTTCTCGAAGCTCTTGTTTTTTGCATACCCTATACCCATTAGTTAAAAGGCTTAAAAATAGGGTATGCCGAATTTTCAATAAAATTTAATGCACATTTTGAGAGCATTTCAGCAAAAGAAAAGTTTTAGAAACTGTATTTACAAATGAAAAATCGTATAATCGAAAGGAATAAAGAAATAATAAATATCGATAAATCTCTAATGGATTGAAAATCGTGTAATCAATAAAGAAAAATCGTATAATCAAAAGAATACAAAACCGATAAATATCGATAGCTCTCGTTTGGATTTGCAAATGAAGAAAACGTATAATTAAAAGAATAAAAAACACTAAATTTCGATAACTCTCTTATGGATTTACTAATGATAAATCTTATAATTAAAACGAAAAAAAAAAAACGATAAATATCGATAAATCTCTTTTTTGGGCTATCGCAAGAGTTTGAGCAATGAGAAAACTCTATTATACACATCAAGCAACTAACTTTAAATTAATAAAAATCAGTTCCAAAATTCCATGTCATGCAACACAATTATTTGAAATTTAGGTAAATTGCAGTTAAATACACGGTATCTATTATTTGAGTCCAACTTCTGCTCATTTTCTTCGTGTTTTTCATTTTTTGTTGTTGTAGTTCTTGTTGTTGTTTTCTTATGATTTATGATGCTTGAAAGATAAATTTCCTAAAGCGCTTGTTAACTGCGGTTGTCAATAGTCGCTCACCAAATGGGCTCTAACTACTGCTGCTCCCGCTCCTCCTCCTAAGCTGCAGAAGCCTTCTCTTGCTCTTCCTCCTCCTTTCTGCTGATAATGATGATAGTGTCAATGCTCTGTAGCGGAATATCTGCTGCTGCTGCTGCTGTTGCTGCTGACTGCCTCCACATGTTGAGCATGTTCTGTGTAGTTAATTCCATTGGCCCCTCTGCTGCCTCGGCTTGGCATATTACGCATACGCTCGGTGACCGTGGCGCATATCATGAGCCATTCGCAGTTGCATCCGCCAATCGCAAAGCCCAAATACCCCACTCAAAATCCCAAACCCACTCTCTCAATCCCAATCCCAATCCCAATCGCAATCGCAGTCGATAGCCGATAGTCGTGCCTCTTCTAGTTGTTTCAGCTTTCATCTTGCCGCCTGCGCATAAATCAATACAAATGCTGCCGCAGAGCCAGCAGGCAGCGCAAGCAGCAGCGTTGCGACGTCGCGACGGTGTTGGCGTTGGCATTGCGACAATCGCTACTGCGATGGCGAACTTAGCATTCTTGATGATGCTGCAGCATCTGCTTGGCCCCTCGTGCGCCCCCCTTTTGCTCGCCCATTGGCCACAAATTAAATTTGCTGCATCAATGCTTGTGCCACAATCGGTTGCACAATGCGCACATTGCGGCCTTCAACTTGGCAAATGCACAAATTTGTTGATCAAATTGAATGGTGGCAGGAGGTGGTGAGATAGAGAAAGGAGGACAGAGTTAGAGAGAGAGAGAGCTGTATGACGGAAATGAGATGGAGACGGAAGGAAAGAAAAAAAAAAAGAGAGAGAAGGAGAAAAAAGGAGAGGAGTGAGAGAGGGAACGATATAGAGAGTGAAAGAGGGATAGCCCTAACTATCCCTCTTTCACTCTCTATATCGACTGAGTGAGAGAGAGAGAAAGAGAGAGAGAGAGAGAGAGAGAGAGAGAGAGTGAGTTGAGGAGAGGAGAGAAACTGCAGGAGAAGACGAGAGGGAGGAGAAGGGGGAGAGAGAGGAGAGAGAGGGGAGGGAGGGAGAGAAGAGAGGAATGAGACGAGAGAAGAGAGGAGAGAGAGAGAGAGAAGAGAGAGAAAAGAGAGAAAGATGAAAGAGAGAGGGGTGAGGAGGAGAGAGGAGAGAGAGAGGGAGAGAGAGTGAGTGAGGAGAAGCGAGGGAGACGACGGGGAGGTAGGGAGGAGGATGGAGAGGAGGGAGAGCGAGAGAGGAGAGAGGAGGAGAGGTGAGGGAGACTGAGGAGAGAGGGAAGAGAGAGAGAGTGAGTGAGAGGGGAGAGGAACCGGGAGAGGGGGAAGAGAGAGGAGAGAGAGAGGGAGTGATGAGAGTGAGGAGAGAGAGTGAGAGAGGAGGAGGAGAGAAGAGGAGATGGGAGGAGAGAGAGAGAGGAGAGGAGAGAGAGGTTAGAGCGAGAGAGGCAGGAATGAGAGAGCGAGATTGAGAGAGAGAGAGAGAGAGAGCGAAAGAAAAGATGCAAATGATGTAGAGGAAAGCAATAGAGATACACGTCAAGGTTGGATATAGAGAGAGACGAAGAGAAAGAGACAGAGAAACACAGAGAGAGAGAGAGAGAAACTTAAGAAAAAATAACAAGATACAGAGTGTACAAAAAGTGGCCCCTAACCTTCCTTCTCTCCTTCTCCCTATTCGACTCTTGGATTCATAGACTTCAATCTATATCATAAAAATTGCTTTAGTTGATCATTTGCAACAGGCTCTCAGGCCCACTGCCCATACCCGTGCGACTCTCGTGCACCTGTTCAACATTTGACCCAACTTGGACGCCGTCTCGTGCCTAGTAATCCACGCGGTTATGAGCCTCAAGCTGCTTTCTTTAATTTGATTATCACTTTCAACTCGGGCAGATAACGATCGCAGAATTGAAATAAATTTCAACTAGTGCCCAGTTGGGGGTTTCGTCTGGATGGCGGCGCGCATACTTTTCACACGCAATGAGCAGAAGATATGAAATGATATCAGCGATAAAAAAATAATCGAATTGGAAAACATGATGTGACAGCGCCTAATGGCAGGAAATTCAAATGAATTTCATTAGCAGCAAGAGCCCCCAATGTAGTGGGGGCCTTTGCCTCGAATTCTTTTCTTTTTCTTTTGGGGATATTCATAAATTTTCATTAAACAACAGAAACGAAACGAAACGAAAATCAAATGCAAAAAGCTAAATAATTTAATTGCAAAACCGATCGAAATCAAGACAAAATTTAAATAATTAGCTGGAAATTACAGAATTGAGTGTAGATTATGTGAGCTGCAGGTGTTGCCAGAGCGTGTGTGTGTGTGTGTGTGTTCCTATGTATGAGTTTGTGTTAAAGTTTTACTCTTGGCACTTTTCATGTTCGCTTTGTGTGGAGCATTCGTGCTACCGTTAGAAACAATAGAAGTGTAGAGAACAAAATGCTCAACGAACTCATCAGCGGCGTCAACGCGGCTCAGTCGCCGTCGCTTTTGAAAAACATTAATTAAATTAATTAACCAACTCGTGCCAAGAATTTCAAAAGCAACAACAACAACAACAACAACAGCAACAATGGTCATGCACGCCAAAAATAGTAGAAGACGAGCTAAGAAATGCTTGAAAACGCATAATTAATGCGCTCAGCGCCCAGAACCAGATTAAAAGTGCGACTGCCACTGCGACTGCGACTATCGTCTGGGGGCCCCCGACTTGGTAGCAGAAGGTCTATAGTCTATATAGATACCCACCCTGGCTATGGCTATTGCAATGGCTTTTGCGGCTGTTGTTACTGGCCGGTCGGCTAATCAGTTAGTTAGTCAGGCATATAGGCGCTGTGCAGTTGGTAGAGCATTTTTCCGACTCGCACTCGTTGCATATCATAATTCAGCTGTGGATGCCAGGCCAGCGGCTATTCGGCTGATTCGGTAGCATAGATAGAGCATTTCAGTTATTTATGAGCCTGCTGCGGTTTGCAGTTGAAGAAGAAAGCAAAGAGTAACAGCAATAGCAATAGCAATAGCATCAAGTATCAGCAACCGGCAGGCTTTCCAACTTGAGAAGAAGCCGCATGCAACAGGTGGCAGCAGCTGAGATTTGTTGCTGTTGTTGTTGTTGCTGTTGGTAGTGCTTCTTCTTCTTCTTCTTTTATTTTTTGTCAGCCTGCTAAAACTAAACCGAATTTAAAAAGTGGTTTCGGCCCGTTTCCTCAATGCTTCAAACTGGTTGAAAATGCATTAGTTTTTCTTCATTTCATATTGATAGAGTTTACATTACAAGTTCGTTGCCTAAGTCTTTCGTTTTTGATATGACTTTAGATTGTGCTAGACAGCTATCGCTAATTAATATTTGCATTTTTATTTTCAAATTTTTAGAATTCAAGCTGGTTCATCGTTTTTCCAATGAATTTATGGTGTGATAGCCCCTAATCGGGTTTCATTAATTATTTATATATGTATGTATATATAAATACACAATTTTAGCGTTTGAGTGATTTAAGTTTGTTGCCTACATTATGCATTGGTCTGATGTCGATATTTGTTTAAGTTTTCAACTTTTACGTCTAGAGCTACCTCTTTTGAATATACACTTTATTAACTCAAATTCGTTGAGTCTTTCGTTATTGATACACATCTTTGGTTAAGCATGTCAAGTAGCATCTGTAATTATAAATGTATAGTTTTTCTTATTCGACTCTCTTTGGTTATTTTTCTCTCGTTCTCCGTTTTTCCATTTCTCACTATTTTCTACTTTTCCATTTCTCATTCTCTCTCCCCCTGCCTCTTTCACTATGTCTAATTCGAGCCCTGTATGGCTTTTTTTGCTTTCTCTATCAGACTCTCTCTCTGTTTCTCTCTTTATTGAAACTCTGCTACTTTCTCTTAATCTATTTCTCTCTACCTATTGCTCCTTCAATCTTTCTTAGTTTATCTTTTTCTATTTTTCTCCTTCTCTTTCTTTGTCCTAGTCTCTCATTTTTTCTCTCTAACTCTCTCTCTTTCTCTCTCGCTCTCTCTCAATCTCCCATTCTCATTCTCATTCTCATTCTCATTCTCATTCTCATTCTCATTCTCATTCTCATTCTCATTCTCATTCTCATTCTCATTCTCATTCTCATTCTTATTCTCAGTCTCAGTCTCAGTCTCAGTCTCAGTCTCAGGCTCAGGCTCTCTCTCTTAATCACTGTCTATCTCCTTTTCCTTCTCTCCTTCTCTCCTTCTACTTCGTACTCTTGCATATTCTCTTTTTCAAGTTTGTTGCCTAAGTCTTTTCTTTTGGAGCTGCTTCAGTGGCTAACTGCTGCTCATTTGTTATCACCGTCCACCCCATCTCAAAGTACTTTTCAAACAAAACACAGCTTGACATTTTTTGACTTTCAACACAAACATCGATTTCATATAATATATATGTATATATACATATGCAAATACATATATTTATATAGAATGCAATATTTTCTAACTGTTATTCTTTGGCTTAAACCTGACCCTGCTCGGTCATCCTTTGTTTCCATCATACGCTCTGTCTGACCAACTTTCAGCGCTCAAGCTCAATGTGAAACTGTGGACCCGAGGCGCAGAGCGATCAGAGCTCAGCTTCAGCTGAACACGTGCCACAGACAGGCAACAAATCAATCGGATGCCGCAGCACAAAGGGCCGCAGCGATGCTGTGCTAACAAACAATCAAACTACAACAACAAGAACAACAACAACAACAACATTAATAATAATAGCAGAGGCAACAAAAATAAAAAGTGTGAATTTGATATAAAGTGGCGCTTAATTGCGAGCGATTAATGAGCCAAGAATTTCAACAAACACTGAAAATTCCCCCCAGAGCATCGAGTGTCATGTCCCATGTGTCAAATATCAGATGTCAAATGTCAAAGCAATGGCACAAGTTTAACGGTGCTTTCAGCAGTTTCGCCATATCTATCAATAAAAGTTTTTTTTTTTTTGCCGCTAGCTAAAATCAACGAACTGCGCGACGTCAAATCACAGAAGGTCGATCGCAAAAACCTTAAGGCAAACGACTAGAAGATACCCTCAAATTAATTATACCTTCTGCCAAATAGTGAACGAAATTACTCACAACTTTGTCGGATATTGAACTTTATCTTTAATCGCGTAGCTCTATGGGTGGTCATTAAATTCTGAGGAAGTGAATAGTGAGAATTTGCCTGCATAGAATAATAATTTCTTGAATATCTGCAAGCCATTTGTCCATAGTTGTAAATTGGTTTATGTAATCTACATAAATTTTGCTTTAAATTTTTCATTGAATCTTATAGACAAAAGCCATCATACCAAGTTTCATAGTTCTAGCTTTTATAGATTCTTAGTTCGGATAGGTAAACATTTGCAGTAAATAGTTGGGAACATGTTGAGATGATATCATTGTTATAGTATTTTATATATCTTACATACATACATACCAAATTTCATGCTTTGTAGATCCCAAGATCCAATCATCAGAAATCTATTTTAAGAGATTTGAAATTCGAATAGATCATTTTATCACTATCAATCTCTATACTCTATCATACTCTATATAACAATCTGCCCCATTCCAGGGTATTTCAAGTCAAGTGCAATATCCCAAACGAGCTAATAATATACAATAAACCAAACAAATGCTGTTTATGAGTTAAGGGAACTTCAAGTAAGTGGCACAATGTGCGCATATTGAATGACTTCGAGGCGATCGCCGCCGATGACTATTGCGATGCGTACAACGCTTCCCATTTCGAGTGCGTCTCGACTTGAGCTTTGCGAACTAATTTTGATACGCGTCGCGTGACACAATTTCCAAGTGTCCAAGGCGGCCGGTTGGGGGAGGGCAACCTGGCGGCAGCCATGGACGGCCGCCCAGGGGCAGCCAAAGGGGCACAGGAAGTGCTCAGACTTGGTGCGGCTTTTGACTGAACATTAAATGGTAAAAAAAAGCTCATAATTAATATGGAGAACGTTGACAGTTGTCGTAAATGGTGAACCAACTTCCGATCGACAGCTCAACGCAAATTTGGCAGAACTCCCCGCACACTCTGGACGTGCCCGCCGTGGATGGGGCGCAGGCGGAGGTTGGGGGGTGCAGAAGCTTCTGTTGCAGGTGCCTGACTGGCTTGAAAATTGTTGATGTGCATGGCAAGTGCCACCTGTGGCGGGACATAACAAACAAATAAACAAGAGAAGCAACACAAAAGAGATAGCAATAGTGAATTCGTGTGATACAGCGGGAGGGAGAGAGCGAGAGTGCGTTCAAGGGAAATGAAGAAGCAAACGAATAAATAACGAAATGCCACTGCTGTAAAGCCCTCAATATGAATACTCTAACAAATCTTTACTTCTCTCTTCACTAACTCACTCTATATAAATATATATATATTTTTTTAGATATAGAAATATCTTGCTATCTAGCCTTTTCTCTCTCCATCTCTATCTCTGTTCCTGTTTCTCAGCTTTTCCTTTTCCTTCCGAGTTGCTACCTCTTTCTCACTTTTTCTCTCTTTATTTATGTCATACTTCTTTCTCTTGATATATGTATATCTCTCTCTCTATTTCTCTTTGCCCTCATCTCCCCCTTTTCTATGTCTTTCTCTATATTTCTCTTTCGCATTCTTCCTGTAAGTTTCTCGTTCGCTTTCTCTAAGTTTCTCTATCTATTCTATATTCTCTCATTTTATCGTTCTGTGTTTCTCTACTTTTTCCTCGCTCTTTCTCCCTCTTTGTAGGTCATTCTCTATACCTATCTCCCTTTCTCTATATTTGATATTATATCTATCTATTTTTCTTATTTTCTATATATCTTTCAATCTATTTCTCTTCTCTTTCTCTTTCTATAACTTTGTTCTATATTTATAGCTTCATCTACAGTTCTCTCAGGACGATATATCTTTATTTCTATCTGTTTATCACTCTCTGACTTTAACTTACCATCAACCACCACGCCTCTTACAATCTATTTACAGGGTATCTTATATGATATAACTAATGCTCATAGTTAACATAACATTCCCATGTTGGTCATATAATAAACAACTTTCAAAGCTATCACTCGCAATATTTGAATGAATTTGAAGCGTTACCAACTTGTTACCAAATTCGAACTACCCCAAAACTTAACTAAAAATTGAAAAAAAAAAAAAAAAAACAACAAAAAATACGAAAGAGACGAAAATAAATAAAATGTCGTTGGAAGGAAATCCCATTAATGACAAAATCGATAAATTAATTTGTTTTCATCGACAAAATGCATAAACAAATGTAAATAAACAAATCAAACACACACACACACACAAGCACACACAGCAAACGTACACATACACAAAGTGCCGTTAAGTAAAATATTATCTTGTAGTTTTTTGTTGTTGTTGTTGTTGCTGTTTGTATCATTGTTGCTGCTGTTGGTGCTGCTGTCGGATTTAGAAATATGAAATTAATTAAGCTCGATTCCAATTCCCAGACAGAATCAATAACTTAATAAATTGCTTAATAAAATGCGCGCACAAACGCAACGGGTGGTATTTGCTGCTGCTTGGTAATGTTTCACATTGTAGCTTAGCTCGCTTCGTCAATGAAACTCGGTTCACAATTAAATCAACATTTAACTATATATATGTATGCACATATTATATATATATATATATATATATATTTTTTATGTACCTCTTTATCAGCTGAATAAGTGAGAGAATTATAGTGAGCAGTGGGAAATTCCCTTAAGTAGCTATGCAAAATTTTGAAATCATTGTTTTTTATGCTTTGAAATCTTGTTAATCTCGCTAATCCTTAGAAGATGTTAAATAGTGTTTATATAGATATAACTTGGCAGAAAACATATTGTATCTCTTGCCAAGTCTTTAGATTAAACAAAACAAAAATCTTTTAATTAAAGAATGTTTTTATAGCCTTAACTTGGTAGAAAACGTATCGTATCTCTTGAAAGGCCGTTAGATTAAACAAAATGAAAAAGTTCTTTGAATACTTTTTATAAATTTACTTGTTCATCTTTACTCAATGATGATAATATGTAGCTATGATATATGATATGATATAAATGGCTGGCAATAGAAAGAGTCACAAACTGTCTATGTCAAGTCACATCTGAATCCTATTTCAATTAATTATCAAATTTCATACTCAGTTTTTGCCTCGAATTTAATAAATCTAACGATTTTGTATCATACTTCAGTTGAAATATGATAATTTCATAGATTTCTAACTGCAATTCGTAACCCTTTAAAGTCCGCTTAGGCCACTTAAAAATCAAACAGATCTTTTGCATAACTATTCCAACACGTGCTCCAACATTTCACATGGCATTGACTGCGGCATTTATCAAGTGCTTTGTTTAGACTCTCACAGCTTGTTATCAACGGCGGCAACTGTAAATGACATTAATACAGCAACAGCAACAGCAGCAGCAACAGCAACAGCAGCAACAGCAGCAGCAACAGCAGCAGCAGCAGCATCAGGCCGCATCAGGCCACAATGTGACAAGAGGATTATGCAATCATATATTTAGATAGATTGTAAAGATAGAGCAGCATATCCATCAATTGGATGCTGCTGTTGCTGCTTGCAGCCCGGAAAAGTCAATCTGAAAGAACTTCGGGCAGCAACAGCAGCAGCAGCAGCTGAGCAAATGAAACTGGGGTCCAACAATTTGCCACATTGATATTTAAATATGCCGTTGCATTAATCATGAAATTACTAACAACAACAGCTCTCAGAGCATTTAAATGCATATTAATGCAGCAACAATTGTAGCTATTCATAGATTAGTCGCAGCGTGAATACCCTAGATTTTATATGAGATATATTGTTTAAAGAAAACATACATTTTTAATGGATATCGTAAGAATTTATATGAGTGAAATATCTATAATATATATAATATATAATACATAATATAATATATAATATATAATATAACATATATTTTTAAAGGCGAATTGTAAGCAAATAAAATACCTATATAATAAGTTAAGGGTTTCTGAAATAATACAAAAAATTTTAAAAATATTGTTTATAATATATATAAAGTATTTGAAGAGTTTTAAAAATGATATATATATGAAGCTAGTCAGCCACCATAGCATATCTGGAAAAAGGCTATAATAAAATATATATATATAAAACTAGTCAGCTAACAAAGGCAATATACCTCTTCACAGCCAAAGGAACTAGTGCTGCTGCTGCTGCTTGTCCATGTATTCGCAAAAGCTGACCATGTCGTGTCATGTCATGTCGTGTCCGCTCTTGACACTCATTAGCCAGACTCACATTGGCCCATTCGTATGCAGAGACAACATCTCAATGGTGCATTGGACTACATTCAATCAGAATGAGTCGTATTCCCAGCTGTTGACTGGCGATCAGTCTCGAAACCCAGCCTCTCACCATTCTTCACCATGCGACCACCCTCTATTGCAGCAGCAGCAGCAACAGCAACAGCAGCGGCTAGATCGTTTAATTGAAATAATTTTCTATAATTAAACAATTAAATCAGCAAATCAGCAAAATCAGCGCTTGAGCTCTGTGAGTAATGACATTTTGGCATCTCGCTGTGTAGTTGATTCAACATTCAACCAAGTCACGAATCAATGAGTCAAAAGTCACATATTGCACGAAATACATTTGATTTGCAATTAACGAGTACGATGCGTGTTGGTTCATCAAAAAATAGTAAAATAACAGATTTATAGAGTACACAATCAGTAAGTATGTATACTTTGCCAAATAGATAAGTTTTTTTTGTCAAATTTAAGAAATTTTTCAAATTTACCTATCAACAGGCTGACATCTCATGTAACAATCTAGTTTCATTTTTAATTTATTTTATAATCATTTACGTTTCTCGAAACAAAAAGCAAAAAACAAATAAAAAAAAAAAAAAAAAAAAAAAAAAAACAACAACAACAAAAAAAAAACAAAAAAAAATAGAGAAGACAATCCTTCAACATATACATAGGTACATTGGTATATATATATATATATATACATATATATTTATATCTCTGTATGTGTATTCATGTTCATATATATGTATTATTTTGGACCAAATTCATTGTTTGTAACATGTTGGGATTGCGGCTGATGATGCATCTATTATTACTATTGCAATTGCACAGCGTTGGCCCCACGACAACGGAATTGCCCAGCGAACAGGAGATGCCAGAGCGATGCAAGTATCTACAGGAGACCAAGGAGGTGATGTTCCGCAAGTGCACAGGAAAATTCCCGCTGGTGGCATACACAAAATTTCGTGATACATTCATGAAGCAAACGGATCGAATGGCTCTGTTTATGCCACAATCATTGGATCACATCCTGGTGTCCTTGAAGGAATCCCAATTGCATTACTGCCACAGCATTCAATTGCTTGAGGTTAATCAATACATTTGCTACGATGGGTATGGCGGCAAGCGAACTGTCAAATTGCGATCGGCTCGAATGTATTGCTTTCCATTTCACATTCAGCTGACAGATGATCTGATGCACGAGTGCATACTGGAGCGTGATGGTGTCTCTGAATCAGAGCTGGAGAAAAATACGTTGCGAACGAAGCGCGGCGTCATTCACTATACCTTCGATAATGATTCAGCCGTTCGCTATCTGTTGTCGAACCCAAGTGCCATAATCCAAATGATTGTCGTGCTGGCAATGTTGTTCTATATTTAAAAATTGCTTAAGCGATCAAGGATCACTTGCACGAGGCAACTGTTAAATAAGACAATAACAACAATGAGCCACACAGCGAGTGATATATCGACTTTCAATATACTAAGATGCGTGAATCAAAGGCAATCAGTGAGCTGTAAATAAAATTTGACAAACTGTTAACAGCGAGTGATTGAATCTTTTGTTTAAATCGAGTTTGAGCAGCGAGAAACTAACCAAAAATTTAATGAATATTGTTTAAGTAATAACTAACAATATGTAGATGCCAACGAGGCCAAAACTAACGATCAAAGCAACTCACATCAAGAAGTCTAAATTTAACGATTGCCAAGTAACGAATGAATTGAAGCCAGCTGCCAGCAATATAAATAAACAAAGCTCAAAGAAACGAGTGAATCGCAAAGAGTAGAGAGCTACATGTGTTGGGCAACAAAAAAAAAAAAAAAAAAAAGAGTGAATTGCAGCACATATTAACTCACTTCACGCAACATCAGCAACAAGATCAAAGTTACGAGTAAAAGTAGCGAGTGAAATGCAAAGACGTATATATATCAGCATCAATACAAACTAACGACTACACCGAGGCGAATTTCAAGTGCAAAGCAAATAGTCAAAAGTAACCAGCAGCTGGAAAATAGTAACGAGTGGAAAGCAAGTGTTTACTTCAAAAATACCGAGTGAAATGCAAAACGATATATGATCTTCTCAACAGCAAGTAACGAGTAGACCGCATTGAGTCGAACTTAACCAGTGGATAGAAAAGTGTAACGAGACGAAACCGAGTAGATTGCAATGAATAAATGAGACGAGCTTGTCACAAAAAGTAACGAGTAGACAGCACCGTGCCAAACTTAACCAGTGAAAAGTAGCTAGAAACGAGTAACGAGAGAAAACCAACGAGTACATTGACACGAGTAAATGAGGCAAGCTTGATACAAAAAGTAACAAGTAGACAGCACCGAGCCGATATTAACCAATGTGAAGTAGCTAAAAAAGAGAAAAAGCTAGAGAAAACCAACGAGTAAATTGCAACAAGCAAATAAGGCAATCTCAGAACAGTAATATCCCAGCAATATGCAAAAAATTTACTCCATACACTCGACATCAACAACGACGAATGAGTATGATCCGTAAAATCCCTATTGTAACGAGTTACAGAATGGTGAACCTGCTGCCAGCTGCCGTTCGCCATTTGCTCAATTGGCAACGACGTATCTAAAATCTCTCACTGTTGCCCCAAACGCCGAATCGTTTACCAATTAAGGGTCGTAAATATTTATACGCATCTACCCATATTCCGGGTCCATTGTGTGAGGCCAGGCCATTAAGATTGATCGGGCTCAATTGCAGAGTTCAAACAGAACGTGAAGGGAGCTAAGCGGAAGCCGCAACGAGTTCATTCAAGTCTGAGCAAGTTACATTGGAATGCATTAAAACGAATATCTTACTGATCCTGCCTCATAATATTTTCAATATTATCCATGCATGTTAAGTATTTATTTAGTAAACATTAACAACAACAAAGAAGCATTTCTTAGCATCCTTTTTTGGGCTACGTGCTACAGTATCAACGTATCAACATCAGGAGGTACGCCTCCACTCGTTCTGTGAAGACAATGCACAGAAATCGGCTTTAATGGAACTCTCTCGCATCACGTTGCATTTGGGAAGTCGGTCACCTGCGTCTGGCGTGCGTATCATTTCCATCTAAATATACAAACGCACATGCAGCTCGTCGAAATACATATACATATACATATACATATACATATATATATATATATATATAGCTCCAATTTCAAATTTCAATTTCCATGCCCCATTCAGGCGATTAGCGGTCCGATGCAAGGAAAAGCCTTGGCGCGTGCATTGCCCTCAAGCAAACAGCGCCACGGGGGCAGGGTTAGCTGGATTAGACTCAACGCCAAATTTGAATGCGATCGCCGAGAGTTGTTGACACATCGCGCTTGGCCACAATTTGCATGCGGCAAGTCCGCAAATGCCGTTGCGTGGCCTCCTCGCACAGTGCTACCCATATGGCAGCGTGTTGAGATCTGAATATTTAGTAATCTCTATTCTAACTGCTAGTTAAATTTGACAGCGGAAGCTGTCAATGTGGCACTAAGATACTGATGACAACTACATTTAACATTTATGCGTTGCTTTTTTTTTTTTAACAACAAGTCGTTGTCAACTGCTTGTTAACTTTGACATGAACATAACGAGTTATCTGCGTGGAATGCCGATAAAAAACTTTACTTAACTTATATTGACATCAAGCTGTTGACAAGCAGTTTAATATAAGTTCTGTGTCGCCATCGATTAACATTAAGCGAAGCAAAGCAAGTCGAAAATATTTGCATAGGCACAGCAAACTCAAAGTTTGAACATTACATTTTTATTATATTATTGTATTAGGCGCAAATATGAACTTTGACAACAGTTAGTTAACTTTGACAGCAACTGTAGAGTGTTTGACAAGAACTATTTGATATTCAGTTAAATAATGATAGCTAAAGAGTGTTAGTTAACTTTGGCAGCAACTGTAGAGAGTATAAACATGAAATTTTGACACAGCTATCAATAGCTGATCAAATCAGTGAATTGACATGAACTATTTGACAATCACTTGCAAATAATCATTGAACCACTGTGGCTATTGTCAAAGACAATGCAAACAGCATCCACAATTGAGCAAGCCACAACGAAATGTTTTCTTTTTTCGTCTAGCTCTTTCTGCCCATTTGCATGTTCAGTTCTCAATTGTTGTAGCTGCTGCTGCTGCTGCTGCTGTTGTTGTTGTTGTTGTTGTTGTTGTTGTTGTAGCTGTAGGCGCATTTCAATTTCGAACGCTTTTCAATTTCAATTTTTGCCGCCCGCTGTCAATTGTTTGTCACGTGTACGGCACATTCGTTCGCTATCCGGCGTAACTGGCACACTCGAGTTCAATCGAATGCCACACACAGCAGGTGATGCTGCCACTGCTGCTGTCGGTGATCATTTGGCCAGTTGGTCAGGTAATTGCGCAAATGCGCAATGCAAACGAATTGCTAAAGCCATTTGCATAAATTTCACTTGCATGGAGAAGGCCGCACAGGGAAAACTCCACACTTAACACTCCACACTCGGTCAGTCGATTGCGATTGCGTAATGCCTACCTGCCTACCTGGCTGCCTGGCTGACTGCCTGCCTGCCGCCATTTGCCACTTGCTACTTGCTACTTGCTACTTGCCACTTGCAGCATCAACTGCTGGGTCTTAGCTTAGCCATCATAAACATAAACAATGATTAGACGGCTGCTGCTGCTGCTGCGTTTGATGGCCCATTAAAACGGTTTTCAGGCTCCCATGCTGCCCAAAGTCCAAAAAACTCATTCTGATTCTCATTCCCAGTCGACGGTCATGCTACTCGCAGCGACTAGCCACTGCGCCTGCGCCGGCTCCATTATCAATTAATTAGTCAAATTCAAACACAACTGTACCACTCAAGCAGAACTGCCCATTAAAGTCAGCTTTAGATTTTATTGCTCTATAAAAGCATTCATAAAACAGAATCGATTTACTTATTAATTATTGCATTTAATTTTCAACCATATTTGAAAACTTTGTTTCTGATCTGAGCTCAGAAACTTTTCAAACTTGCACACATGATAGCTTGAATTGAGCATATAGAATGAAGAATAAGCTTGAATATGGAATATTATCAAGTCAATCGTGTATAGATACGCCATGGGCAATAGAAATTTGTAGAAATTATATTCGTATGATCTGGCAGATCTTTCGAATCGCGCTGAGTATCATTCATCAATTGAAATTCATCAAATTAATATAATTCACATTGCTTGAAAAGTATTCATTATATTTATTATACACGAAGCATTTGAAGCTGCTTGAAAGAAATAAAGTTATCTTTGGGGTGTCGAAAATGAGCCACATTACGTTTATCTAAATTTAGGTAGTTCAACTTTCAGCACTTGAAAAGATAGAGGAAAGGAAAAAAATGCTAAGAATATAGAAATTAAGTTATGAAAATGTTTTAGATACGCACATATATCAAGTTGTCTAGCAATGCGTCGATAGACCAGTAAAGTTGCCTATAATTAAAACATTTCTTAAAGAGGCCCCGAGGTCGCGGTTGAAAAACAAATCATGTCAGATATCAACTAAAACAATAAGCGCCAATAAGCAGACAAAGCGAATGTGCAGTTAGCTTAACGGTGAAGCGTAAAGAAAAACATAAATAAAATACCTTAAACTAAGAGAGACAAAAAAAAAAAAATGCCGACACAAAAAAAAAACAAGTTCGTTCTCAACAAATCGATTTGTTGCTGGTGTTGTTGTTGTTGTTGACATCTGAACTCTGGGCCAGAAAAAAAACTTCTTTTTGGGCTTTATAAAGTTTTGTTTTTTTTTTTTTTTTCGTGAACTTAAAGTACCGTAAGACTTTGATAAAGACGCAGACGACAGGTGTAGTCTCTAACTAGCCAGGTATCTCCTGCTCTCCCTCTGTCCCTCTCTGTCTCCTTCCCTATCCATTGTCAAACGAAATATTTGTAACAATACAATTTTCGAATGTCTGGCGGCTTTTGTTTGGCTTGTTGTTTTGGGGCGGCAATCTGTTCGTTGACATTTGTCAAGCTGTAGCCGAAGGAAAACAAAAAGAAATACACATATACATATATGTCTATATAGTAGTATATATATATATCTCTGTATCGAACTATAAGCGATTTCAATCATCGCTAGGTAAAGCCCATCCCCCATTTCCAATCGTTTCGATTCGCTTGGGTATTACATTTGAAAGCTATTTAAAGCGTCTTTTTGGCAATATATTTAGAAACATCTTAAGTATTAACAACATGAATGATGAAGCCTCATGATCATCAATAACATCATCATAATCATTAGTATTATCATTATGTTGCTTTATGAATTATATCATCGATGAACAAAAAAAAAAAAAAAAAAAAAAATATAGAGACCGTAAATAATATACAAACAATATGAATATGAAGGGCAAAGCAGTTTACATTTTGAAATTGATTTCATTTTGCGTTTTTCTCTCTTCTTTCCTTTTTTTTTTTTTTCTCAAAAAACTTTTTTCTTTGACATTTTGCAAACAACATACACAAAATATACCTTTTTATGGCTATTTTTGGATCCTTTGTCTTAGACTGCAGACATCTTAAAGGTATGCAAATCTGAGCGCTTGAAACAGATATCTCCGCCTCATATTCATCAGGCTTTATCGGTGTAACAAGTGAGGCATAAGTGAGTTCAAAGTGAAAGAAGTTCGAGAGAACAAAAATAGCTCGAAGTTGAACTGAATAAATCTGATTTTGTCTTTCTATGTTAGATGAATAGGCTTAAGTTCAACTCGCTTTAAGCTGCTTAGCTTGAATGAATATAAAAAAAAGAAATTTATATATATATAAATTTAGATACATATGTCTGCCTCAATATTCCTCAAGTGTTTGTCTTCTAAATAGAGTCGAAATCTTGAATTAAATTCTAGCTTTTTTGTATCAGAATGAATATCTTTGAACTGCTTTGATTTGTAAGCTGTTAAATCAGCCTATTCCATGATGTAAGAGCTGTTTACAAGTTATTTTATTATGGGCATTCAATCTTTTCTTTAATGCCAAATAGTTTATAGAATATTTACATAGAATATATTTATATAGAAGATTCATATGAAATATTTTAAATTTGACAAACATTTTTTAGTTATATATGTATTTTTATTTTATTTTTATTTTTTATATATTTTGAAAGAAGATTTAAATGAAATATTTTATTAAAAAAAAAAAAAAATTGTATCCAAAAAATTGATATGAAATATTTAAATATTTTTTATATATATAAACAAATTAAATGTTTTATATATTTTATATATATATATATATATATATATTTAAATATATATATATATATATATATATATATATATATATATATATATATATATATATATATATATAATATATATATATATATATATATATATATATATATATATAAATATATTTATTTTAAATTTTATGAAATATTTTAAATTTAATTGTTGTTATTATATAATATATAATAATATAATAATAATAATATATATAAAGAAGATTTATTTTCAATATTTTATATACAAAAAAATATATATAAAATCTGTTTAAAAAAATTTATAAAATTTTGTTGTTGGTCGTTATGCGAATTCTTGTTCGTTAAGCGAAACTTATTTTCCCCAAAAAAACGATATGTTCGTTATCTGAGGCGTTCGTTAACCGAGTGTACACTGTACTTATGTTTCAACTTTTTTTCTTCTAAATCTACAGTATAATAGCTTAGCTAGCATTGAGCATCTATTGCAAATAGAGTTATATATTTAAACAAAATTGTGGCACAATAAAAAATAAATTTTAATTATTTAGGATCCTTTTTCTTTTAATAACTCAAAAAATAATAATTTTTGCTTAATTTTTCTTTAAAAAAAAATGTTAATCGTTACGCTTGCTTGCTTCGTCTTACTCTTATTTTTCACTTCAAGTTTATTTAATATTCGTTTCGATTTCATTAAATTTCCATTTATACGTTATACATATCTATGAATGTATATCTATGTGTATATGTATGTAAATAAACATTTAGATATATAACGATTGGATTGATGAGCGATTGATTAGCTGATTGGCTTTCGGTGTCCACTTGGTCTGGCTGGCTAACATTGTAGCCGTTTGGCATGCGGCAATCGGCATGCAGCATGCAACATGGCCTAACAGCCGTCTGTCAATATGTGGCGCGTGGCAGCCGTTGGCTACTCGTCGTCGTCGTCGTCGTCTTGGTTATTGCTGTTGCTGCTGCTGCTGCTGTTACTCTTAGCCGGTTGGACTTGACTCAATTCGTCATTTAAATGATGCCACTGCCATTGGCAGCACTTAGCGCAACATCAACTCAAATTGCAATAGCAACAGCTTGCAGCAGCAGCAGCCGCAGCAGCAGCAGCCGAGCTAGGAACGTGCCGTGCCAAATTAATTGCTTCGTTAGATGGTCAGTAGCAATGTGTGGTAGTTGAGGCTGAAGTTGGCTGAAACCGCTTTGGCTATTTTGCACACTTCCGCTGAGCGCCATGCCATGGCACTGCCCAACAGCTATTGACAAATTTCCAAATGCCATTAAGAAGGCGTTGCATGCAACATTTGCCAACCCCAACCCCAACCCCAACCCCAACCCCAACCCCAACCCCAGCCCCGGTCTCAGTCTGCAGGCTGCTGCAGCAACAGTTCTCAACTTCCATGTCCAGGGCTGCACTAAAAAAACAGGTGGCCATAACCGGGCTACCAGGCTAAGCGTGCTAGGCCGAGGCCAGCTAGGCCAGTTGCCACTACCACTGCCACGGCCACATGCCACATGCCATAGCCAGGCACTAAATCACTAAAAAGCGCTCGCCTTATATATTTCATTTGTTTGCAAATTTTTTTGGACAATCAAGTGCTTCGTTTATAACTTTATCATTTGAACCGGCTGCGCAGCAACTTGGCTTGATAAGCATCTAAGCGGCTAGCTAGCTGCCACATGCCATAGCAGACGGCACATTCCACTCGTCTGCGTCTGCGTCTGCGTCTGCGTCTGCGTCGGCTTCTCGGCTCTTGGCTTGCTTAATTAATGATGCAGCTGGCCCGCTGCTAACAAGCAACTGGCAGCATCTATGCTGGGCGCTACACCGCCTGACACGCCCCATCATCGCTTGATTTGAGCTTTGCCAAATTGCAATCAAGCTACTTATAGATGGGGGGCGTGTCTCTTGCCTTCACAAACACCACCAGCACCTACTACTACTATTACTACTACTACTACTACTTCAACTTCCTACTCCTCCTCTTCTTCTTCGTCTACTGCTTCGTCCACTTGGTTTTAATGCCACATTTTTTTTCCACTGCTAACCTCACCCACATAAATAAGTGGAGGTTATCTCGCATAGGCTTTGCCGATTATCTGGGCAGCATCTAGGATCTGTGAACGAGCATGTTATTTAGCTTCGATTCCACTCCAATAACTATAATTCAAGATACAATCAATTTCAGCTTGACCAAAGATTATTATCTATCTGTATATATATCAAATACTAACGGCAATGCTCAACCTAATCGAGGCGAACTTCAATTTTGTATAATGCATAAAAAGAAATTGAAATTCTATAAATTTATTCTATTTTATTTGATTCTATTGCCATTTATATGCCCCGATTCTATTCTATTTCTATTCCATTTCCTAATTTCCTCAATTCAAATTAAAAATTCTGCACAATTTTCTTATTTTTATTTTTTTTTTTCCTATTTATCGATTCTTCCCAAAATTTTGCATGAAAATATTATTTTAATGCATTTTCTAAATTCTGAAATTTTAGTTCCAGCTCTTTAACAGCGCCTTAACATACGCTTAACATGGAAATTTAAAAACCTTGTTCTTTTGCCACAATTACATAAGTTTTCAACTTAGATTATGAATTCGATGTGCTTGTTATGCAATCAGGAAAAGATAGATGAGTGAGAGAGAGACAGAGGGAGAGAGAGAGAGGCAGAGGGCATATTATTAGAGTGTGTGCGTGAGACAGAGAGCGAGAGAAAGAGAGCAGACAATGATATATCATGCTAAATAATGTGTAAATAAAAGTGCTCATAGCCTGAGCAGCAAACAGTAAAAATCACAGCAATAACGAATGTTTACCTGTCTGCGAGTAGCTGTAACGTGTGTATAACACACACACACTCACACTCACACACACACTCACACACACAGAGTCAGCTTTATTACGCCACACGAACTGAGCAAAGAGTTGGACTATGAAATGCAATTACCAAAACACAAGAGACAACAAGTAGGCAAAGAGAGTGAAAGAGAGAGAGAGCTAGAACCTTTGGCTCACACAACAGCTTCAAGGCAAGCTGGGAGGGGGCCTGGCAAGATAGGGGCTATTGGTGCGAGGCTTAGGCTCTGGCCGAGTCGTGTTAATTGTCATAAAACGAAACGACGCATTCAGAGCTCCGGTATTTTTTTTTCTCTGTTCATCTAGCGAGCTTATCGCAAGAGGGCGGTGCGGCACTGTGGTTCATGTTCATTCTCTATGCATTGTCACATTCTTGGCAAATGCTTTGCTTCAACCCGCCACGCCCCGCCAGCGCCAAGTTTATGGCAACATTATGCTAATAGGCAATTGTTTTTTTTTTTTTTTTTATTTCATTTTTTTTTTCTCGCCTCGCGCAACTAAAAACGAATAAAAAAAAAAAAAAACAAGAAAAAAAGATAGCGAAAATTATTTTTGATTATTGTACAACATTTACAGTTGAACGCAAGGCGTGGCAAATGGGAGTAGAAGAAGAGGAGCACGAGAGGTTGGAGCAGCGGTTCAGACGCTTCATTCAAATACAATTTGAGAATTCTCAATATGGGAAGCACATTTGATTAGCATATACAAATACACATAAACAATTTATCAATAGAGACAGGCAACTGAATAGATAAGAGAGAGAGAGAGAGAGAGAGAGAGAGAGAGAGAGATGAGGGACGCGTAAAGGAGAGAGAGAGAAGGAGAGTGAGCGAGACATGTGCTTGGGCTTGCTTAATGGTGGGCATTACGTGTTGTTCCGGCCATTCACTTGACCCAATTGATTTTGCAAATATTATTGTTAGTTCAGTTCATTTCGAGTCGTCGAGACAACTTTTTGCAAATTATCAAATGGAAATTATGATAAGAGCCGAAAGCGTTTGCTTTAAAATGCTGCAAGAATTTATATATATAGAAAGATAAATTCTTCTTTTCATATGCGATTCCGTAGAGCTTAGAAGTTGCTTTGTGAGCTAGAGGTTAGTAGAGAAGATTGTTGATGGGTTTCATGCTTTATGTATAGCGAGCATAAAAACAAGGTAAAAAATAAATTATAATAAAAAATAATAGTATCAACTTATTACCTTAAAATCAAAAAAATTTTTTTTTTAATTTCAATACTTTTTTAAAGTGTCACTTTTATATTCAAACCTTTTTGTAATTATTCTAATTATTATTATATATTATATTAATTTTTTTTTTTATAATAAATATTTTATTTTTAGTTTTAGTTTCTTTTTTTTTAATTTTACTTTATTTATTTATTTTTTTTATTCAATTTTAAATCTTTAATATTTTATTTTTAATTGTAATAGTAATTAAAATTAATTTTTATTTTTTTATATATAATATTTTATTTATATTTTTATTTTTTTATTTTTTAAATATTTTTTATATTTGATATTTTTATTTTTAATTAAAATATTTTTAATATCTAATACTTTATTTTTAATTAAAATCTTTTTTTATTTAAAATATTTTATTTTTAGCTGTAATTTTTTTGTTTTAATTAAAATTGATTTTTAATATTCAATATTTTATTTTTAATTTTAGTTTTTTTTATACTTTGCATTAAACATGACTTTTAATTCGACGATCATAATAATGAGATCCATGCAGTGAATATGAACCGAAGCACCACAAAATATACTCAAATCTTATGCTAAAACAACTTCAATCAAAAACAAAATGATTTCAAAAATTTAATTTAAACTACATTTGCTATAAATTAAGTAAGCATTGCCAAATGTGTTCAGAGCCTTTTGTGTACTCAAATATTTTGAAGCTAAAGTCCAGACGACGATAACTAAATGGATAAATGGCAAAAAAAAAAAAAAAAAAAACTTTGAATGTTTTTTTAAAAACAGCAAAAAAACATCGAGAATAAAAATCAATTTTGATCGGGCTAAACGCAAGGCTCAACTCAACTTTATTGTCGGGAGACGTGATGTCATGATAAAGTCACAATGCAAATTTGTTTTGTTTTTTTTTTTTTTTTGAGTGCAGCACATAAAATTCACGAAATAAGCAAAGAGAGAAGCTGCAAGAGAAGCAGACCAAAAAAGAATTTAACGCAAATTCCAAAAAGGAAAATGAAGTTGAGCAAAAAGGAAGAAAATAAGAGAGCAAAAGAGAGAGGGAGAGATAGAGAGAAAAAACTGAAAACTGGTTTCTCCTTTTCCTTTTCAAATACAGTTGCTTTTCAAGAACGCGAGAAGCGGCCAATATAAATATACATGTATATATGAACTGAAAAGTTGGATTGGCAATGTTTGCCGCATCAGAAGCTTAGCAAAAAGCGCAGCAGAGTTAGAGCTGGGCAAAGACCAGACAAGCAACGATTGCTGCTTTGGTTAACATTTTTTATTTGTATTTTTTCAAGGCGTGTTTCAAATATTTGAAAATTACATTTGGCTGAAAAGGAAGAAGCAGCAGCAGCAGCAGCAGCAGCCAATAGATATGCTGTTGGTGTTGATGTTATTTCTAATTTCGCTGATTTATGGCCTCAGCTGTGGCAGAGGAAGAGGAGCACGCTCCAGACTGGCTGGGGTTGGCTTCAGCATCAAAGTCACATGACCTGCCTGAACCTGCCTTAATGGCTTTTTATTAGTCTCTCTCTCTCTCTCTCTTGCTCTCTCACAGTCTCTCATACACTCCTTGACCATTTCGCGTTTGCCTAACACCTCAGTGCATGTGCGTCATTTTAGCTTCAGCCAACTTTATCTTATGCAATTCATTATTGAAACTTTTGTACGTACTACAACAAAAATCTCTTCATTTTCATTTGCAGTACAGTTATACAGAAATCTATATGCCCATGTGTACTTATGATAATTTATTCCATATCTCAATTTGTTAGCAGTCTGACGCACTTCTTTTTCTTACCCCACTTTTATCGGTTATTGTGAGTCTTCTTCTTGCTTCTTAAATATATTGAATATTTTTGTTTACGCTTAAATTTGTGTAAATATTGACGGGCAAGCAAGTGACGAACCTAAAAACAAAATAAGTTCAGGTAAATGCATATACATGAGCTATATAGATAAGCTGATATATAGATATAGATATAGATATAGATATAGATATAGATATAGATATAGATATAGATATAGATATAGATATAGATATAGATATAGATATAGATATAGATATAGATATAGATATAGATATAGATATAGATATAGATATAGATATAGATATCGATATATATATAGATATATAGATATAGATATAGATATAGATATAGATATAGATAGCTTTCTACCTCTACTTACATACCAATTTATAGCTAATAAACAAAACATGTTTATTAAGCATATTCCAGCTAAGCTCCATTACAAATGCTAAGCGCAAAATCTAATAGCAACTCAAGCAGAGATATTTTATAGGCGTCATATGGAAAACTGTTCTGATTGATTGAGCAACTGCTGAAATGAGTGAAATGCGAGCGTAATTGTGATATGCAGAGATTATTAAGAGCCGGCACTTAAGCAGACGATGCGCTAGAATTCCTCAAGAGCCACCAACCGAGTTGAATGATGAGCGCAATGCAAGCTAAGTTGTCATTCAGAATCGTGCTGTTCACACCGTTGCAGCCAAAAGGCAGCACGTGGCAGGAGGCAGCCGCCAGGAGACGGATGGCAACAGGCAACAGTCGGCTGGGTTGCAAAATGCAATTATGCGAGTTGAGAAATGATGGCAACCCGGTAGCATGCACTCGCAGCCACCGTCGCTCAGCATTAATTGCATTCGCATTTGCCTGCCCAATTAATCTGCATGATAATCGTATTAATTGATGCTGCCCGCTGTCCGCTGCCCCTCGACTGCCGCCAACGTCGTCGTCGTCATCGAGTTGGTTGCTCATAAATTTTATCTCTATTTGCCATCCAAAGGCATCAAATCAGCGAATTGAGCAGATCTAATTGCAACGAGCAGCTGGTGACTACATAATCGAATTTGCTTATCTCTTAAATATCCTGTAATAATCAAATGAGAGTATGAACTAAAACTTGCTCAACTAGCTGGACTTCCTTTTAAAATCGATCATCAGGATTCATTTTAAAATGAAATTCTTTTGTTGATGAAGACGAATACTGGATATAATGTAGTAGTTTACATTTGATATGCTAGAATTTTTGTAGGAGACTGTAGAGCACGAATCTAGTAGACTCTGTGGACCCTAGACTCCACACCCGACTCAACTGTTGACCCAAAACTCTAAGCCAATGCCTGTAGGTCATAGTTTAAGAGCATATACACTGAAGCCCAGACCCTAGACTATAGATCCTAAAACGCACTAGATCATATGCTGAAGACCTTAGATCAAGACCTAGATCACTGGCTCTAGATAACATACTTTAAAGTGTAGATTCTAGACGCTAAACTTAGGATCACAGACACAAGAACTTTTGTTCCTAGATTAATATTTCGAAACTTTCGACCTAAGACTCGTAAGCCCTTTACTTTAGGTCTTACACCCAATACCATAGACATGAGACGCTAGACCGCAGTATTTAAGCTATAGACTCTGAAGCAAAATCTGCATTCAAATACAAATTAGGTTCCAGATCCTGGACCCTATAATTTTGGCCTTAGATCCTGACCCAAGACCTAGATCATTGACCTAGACCTAGACGCTAGACCCTAGACCCTAGACCCTAGACCCTAGACCTAGACCCTAGACTCTGCAGCTGTAAAGGTTTTCATGTTGTCGCTATTAGGCTTAGAAAAAGCACGCAAATACCTTCCCATGAGCTTGGCAATACATAGATAATTTACAACTTACAATTTAACTAATCAGTTGTGCTTTAAGCTGAATTCTTTAAATTCTTCAGATCATCTGCTGTGCAATTTTATTTATAGAACTATCCTATTATATATGTAACAAGTCCTATATATGTATAATATATAAATATCGCTGTCTATCTAAAGTCTTCTCATTTTACCCAACTAACGCATACATAAGTCAATGTTATGGCTCATTGATTACAGGGTATAAACTGGCAAACAGAATCTGCATCTGCATCTGCATCAGCTGAATCCAAGCAGAAAGCGAAAAGGGGCAGCAGCCAATGGCCCAGCCAAACCAAATTAAAAGAAAAGCAAAATGCAAAAAGCAAAAACCATGAAAACAAATCTCGGCAAAGAGGCAAACCCAATGCCTTACATAGAGTCCAGGTCCAGCTAAGAGTTCTGTTATACGCTGAAGAGTCCAAGGAAGAATCGTGGAAGGCCACAGATAGCAGCAGCCCAAAAGCCGATGAACATCTGCGCCAAACGAACTTCACAAATGAAAGACGATGAAGAGGAAAAAAAGACATGTAGAAAAAAGAGAGTAAAAAACAAATAAAAATAAAAATAAAACATAAATAAATAAGGAATCACAGTTGGGCCACAGACAACAGGATCAGGAAATTCCGGTTTGCACTTCTTTTTATTATTATTATAATTTCTGTTCTTCGTTCTCTTCACTTCTTTTACATTTGATTTTTCCTTGTTTTTTTTTTTTTTTTTTTTTTTTTTGCATTCTATTTGTATTACCCGTTGTCCATGCTTAATTTAAAGGGTATATTGCATGTTGCACTTTGATAAGGGCCAAACTAAACAAGTCAAAGCCAAATGGACATTAAAAAAAAAAAAAAAGAAACTGATGAAATGTGTTAAAACTTAATACTCTACTCAGACAGTTGCAAGAGGAGCATATTAGTTGCGTAGCAGGAAACTTCCTCAGCTCGCAAATCTTTAAACTTTGTATAACTAAATCAACGATGGTTCGACTGAAGCTTTCCTGCATCATACTAATCAACTTGATTATCTTAACTTTCTTCAGCTGTAATTACAGAGTATTACGCAGTCAGATTTTTTTTATAATATCATTATGAATTTCCTAGACATATCCTGTCTATTATTACGTGTTGCATAGAGAGCATCTATTAGTCAAGTGTTGCACTTGTTTTTGTCTGCCCACTTTGTTTTCGGCTTGATTATTATTTAGTATACCCTGTAAATGAGCTGTTAACAAACATTGGAATATGCGTGTGCATACAAAAGCGAAATCCCGTCGATTTCTGAGCGTAAAGGCAGTAGAGATCATTCCTTGGCAAAATCGATAAATATCGATAACAAATCTGCTCATATCTTAAAGAGCATAGGAACTAAGACTAGTATACTGATATACTTAGTTTATAAGGAGCGATTGATGCCTCTTGTAGCTTATAGAAGCTACGATATGTAGAGTGTTCTTACTCTATACAGCTGAAATTAATTTTTAGTTATCAGCTAGCTGCAGGTTATCTTCCAGTCAGTCACTGCCTGCTCAAGCAATGTTGCTGGCTTCTCTTTACTATTATTTTTGCGTTTTTCAATCAACGTCAGGCGATGCATCTAATGCCTGCACCAACTGGCCCAGAGAAACAGGAATTTTTGTATGTGTGTGAGCCAGAGCGAAGCTCACGAGGCATTGCAAGCCGATTGCAACATTCCTGCGCCTCTCTCGCTTGCTCGCCCTCTCTCTTGCTCTCACTCCCTCTCCCTCAACCTCATACTCTCTCAGTCTTTTTCTCTCTCTCTCCCCCCCCTCACACTCTTTGTGGCTTTCACAGCATGCTCTGTTAGCCTTGCGCTTGGTTAGGTCCATGTTGCTGTCCGTGACTTGTTTGTTTGCTGGATCTGTGGCTATTTTTAAATCCGCAGCTTTAGCTACTCCAACCAAACATCTCCGCCTGCGGCTCCTCCTCTATTCGATCCCCTTCTGGTATTCCTTTTGCAAAGGATACACCGCTTGCCAAGTGGTTGGCCGCCTAATGTGCGGCTCGTTGGGTGGAACATTGCGAACAGGTTTTTGGTCATTGGCATTGGCCATATCTAACAGGCGGCCACTGCGGATGCTGCGACTGTGACTGCGTTGCGATGCGAGTCGCTGCTGCTGCTGCTGCTGCTGCTGCTGCTGCTGCTTCTGCTGCTAAACTTCTGGATTATTGATTGCTCTGGGTCTCTGGGCGAACTTGTGCGGTTTCCCTCTTTTCACATATGCCAGCGCCATACCCAACCAGATCCGCTGCAGCAACATTTGCATTTGTCGCCTGAACTGAACGACGGCAAGACTTTGTCGTGGTCGAGGGAGTTCAGATCTGGCAATTGAGCATCGCTAGTTGAAAGTTAAGAGGGCCAGCCGAGAGTCGGCAGTTACTTTTCAGGGAATAGACAGTTCGCAATTGCGAGTCGGATGATTAAAGAATCGCAATCGAAAGAAGTAGTTTGAAAATCGGCAGCTTAGAATGCCAAATTGGGCGAAATACAATAGAGGCAGGAGTTAAGGGATTCAAAATTAAGGTAGGAGTATATTGCATGTCATATTCCGAGCTAAAATTCAGAGTGCAATAGCAATGAGCGGGAAAAGCTACAAAAGCAGAAACGATTTGAGAAGAAACAATTGGGGATTATGAAACACATGGAGTGATGTTAAAAATTGAAAGCTGAGGGCGGAGAGCTAAGAGCTAAGGGTATAGTAAGCGTCGAGTACAATTTAGACTTGAAATTGGTATTGAGAGAGCAGAGAGATTCGCTGCTTTTAATAGCTAATTGAGAGCTGAGAGCTGAAAGCTAAGAGTGTAGGTAGTAAGCGTCGATTGTTGGGAGTACAAATTAGACTTGAAGTTGGAATTTAGAGAGCAGTCAAATTTACAGCTTTTCATAGCTATGAGCTAGACCTCTAGATGAATATTGATTCTAGATGACGTATACCTCAGCTAACAATTTGTTAATTAAACTCAGAAGATCTTAAGTTGAGAATACATGAAAAACTTTAAAACTCTTGAAACATTACAACAAACATTACACTATAGACTTCAGAGCTTAGAATCGATAAATTGAATGTTTGCAGAGTGTGAGTGGAGATGTCGAGTCAACACACATTCAATTGAAGCCCACTCATGAGCAGGGCGTTGTGAGTGGCTCGTGCCCGTTAGTCGAGGATCACTCGACATTTACATTATTTGCTCTACACCAGTTTTGCCATTGAGATCGAATTATTATTTATTAGGCCCCGCATCTGGTCGCAATCTGCAAAAAGGCCGACAACCGCCTGCGGGCCCGTGATGTCTTTGTTTATTGCTCCGGTTTGGTTTTTATTTTCCTTATTTTTATTTTCTTTTTTTTTTTGGCTGCCAATCGAATCGTTTCGGGCTGTGATCAAGCCAGAACGGAAGATGGGTTCTGGTAGATGCGCGCCGGACAGAGAAGAGGATGTGGTGTGCCCGGCTGGCAATGCCATCGGCTGGCTATGCTAATTAGCCATCAGGCCAAGTATTTGTTGAGCCAGAAGAGTCAAGTCGTACCGCCTTAATTGACAGCTCAGCTTGGGCACTCTCTAATGGAAGCTGCGAAGCCTCAGTGTAGAACTTGACTTGGACTTGAACGTGGACGTGGACGTGGATGTGGATGTGGATGTGGACTTGGAGTATCGGATAGCTGATCGGCTGGTCGGTCAATAGCTAAAATAAATGAACCACATGCCAATGGCAAAAGCTGATGGCTAACAGGCAAATCTAATTAAAGCCAATATTTCCAAACCACACATTCATTCTGTCCATTCCGCACGCCAGATGGCGCTCTTTGATCGCCGCCAGCCAACAATAAATGCAAAAAAAAAAAACCAATTGAAAATAAATTCACTTCAATCGATGCGCAACTTTGAAGTCTACATTCGAACTATGTCTCAATTACTGTACAATATAATTTAATTCACATTCAATTGTTTTACTTTCATTCACAATTTCTCAAGTGGATAATATGCTGAGAATTTGCCAAGCGTGGGTTGCTCATCATCATTTAAATACTTGAAAGCATAATTTTCAATTGGAAATCTTTGCGGAAAACATAATTATCGAAAGCATAAACAAAAGCTGAATACAAATTATAAAACAATGAAAATAAATCTTTAGTAAATTGTCAAGTGAAAACAATATGAATTTGAGAGCTAAAATAGATTACAGATATTTTTTGAACTACTTTCCAACTTGTAGATGCCGAAAAAGTAATTTGGATGGCGAATCACTCAAAACCTCTAGAGCATTACAATTTTAAAAGTATTTAAGCTCTCTAGTCGAGATGCCAACAGCCTTAAACATTTCTTATGCATTCCCCAATGCCTTAACTGCTTATATTAGATATATATATTAACGAAAATCTTTCTTATATACAAATCCTGTTCAATTTCGGTGAGCGCGTATGTCAATCAAGCAAAGCTTGTCAACTTGAAGCATATATTCAATTTTCATTTGAAGGTTGGGCCTGTTGCTGGTTACATAAGAGAGCCAAAATGTGTTTTGGGGTTGGGGGGCTAGCGCAAGATCAAGGTGAACACTTTAAGCCGCCACATGATGTGTTAAAATTGTTGCAACAACAACAACAACAACAACAACAATAACATGAACACTGAGGCAATGACAAGCAGCGTGGCAGAGAATGAGAATTAGATGATAAAGATGATGGGGATGCTGCGGCTGCGGCTGTGGCTGAGGCTGCTGAATGTTAAATGTGAACAGCAAAACGTCATCGTCATCGTCCTCATAGACATTTGCTTTGACTTGCATCAAGTGCGCCGGCAGCTGCTGCTGCTGCAGATGCTGGAAACGCATCATGACTTGGCCAGTTGGGATTGGCATAGGTATTGAGACTGGGCATTTGCGGCATTTGCACTGCTAGCTGGAAGCTAAAAAGTAACTTAGCTTTGTCAATAAAGGAGACAACAATAAATCAAATATATAGTATATAATATATATAATATAAAATATAAAAAATATAAAATATATAGAATATAAAATACAAAATATAATATATAAAATATAAAATGTAAAACATATAAAATATAAAATATAATATATAATATATAAAATATAAAATTTAAAATATAATATAAAATATATAAAATATAAAATATAAAATATAAAATATAAAATATAAAATATAAAATATAAAATATAAAATATAAAATATGAAATATAAAATATAAAATATAAAATATAAAATATAAAATATAAAATATAAAATATAAAATATAAAATATAAAACATAAAATATATAAAATTAAAAATAAAAACGATAATATATAGATCAGTTTATATAGCTTTCGTTCTGTCAGCTAGAGTATTTAGGCGTCATTCAATGTCAACATTTGACTTCATTTTAGAGCCTCTTAGTTTTGCCCGATAATTGATCATCATCAGTCGTTTTAATTGATCGCTTTGGCCGCCTTGCTCTGCATTTTGCTCTGTGCCGCATTTCGATTGTAATCAATCACTTTCGTGGAATTGGTCCACAGTTGTTGCCTGAATGAACTATGCGCAGCAATGTGTGCGACTGGGACATGGACTCTAGATCAACGATCCCCGTCTCTCAGCACCCTGTCTCTACCCATTCCCATCCCCATCTTACCATCTTTCCATCTGTCTCCCTCTCTCTGCTTTAGCTTCTCTTCCCCACTCAATATCTCTCTGAACGGGCGTTGTCTTTGAGAATATCATCGGCTGGTATTTTCTTTCGTTTTCCAATCATCAACGCAATTGCGTACGTGAGCTGACGCACCAAGCTGTCATTGTCATTGTCATTGTTCAACTCCATACATACAATATATGTTACCATCCTTCCATCCATCCATCTATCCATCCATCCATACATCTATCGCCCAGTTTAAAGTCGTGTGTAATTGTTGCCGCAATATCGTGTATCATGCTGCGTCAATAAGTCACTCGCTGGCATTTCTGATATGCCTCAGAGCAACAGTTGCCATTGTGAGCAGCAACAACAGGCGACAGCAAACAGCAGCAGCAACAATTGCTGCTTAATATTAATTAATATATATATATATATATATATATATATATATATTGGTAACTAATGAAGAGTTCATGAAGCTTTAATTAAACCATATCTAGAAATCACTTTGGCAAAGCAACTCCACATTTGTCCTTTCAATTCAGCTAATTAGATTATAAATATTTTCTCATATAGCCTTTCGCCATAGTTGAGCCAGCAATAGAAACACTTTTTTGCTAACAAGCGCAATGGCAGTGTTATTAATTATATATTAAATCTGTTAATATATATCTGTATATGATTTGCAGTATATAGGTACATATACAGTTTAGCTTTTCAATATACAATTTTTCTAGTATTTATTGTATAATTTAAAGCAATGTAGATTTTAATATTCAATTGATTGTTATTTATCTTTCTTAATTCTCTTATAGAACATCTTCTAGTTATATATTTTGCCAGACATTTCGCTGCATTATCCTGCTGATTCATATACATACATAAGCTAAACATACCTATATATATATACTCAGATATAGCTATCTGTTTAGCTTATATGCTGAGCCGTTGCTTTTTTTTATGACAAATGTCATGACTAATTGTCTGGCACTTAAATATTTTACGATCGTCCCAAACTAAATTGGCTCGCCAGGGGCAAAAGCAAATATGAAAGAGTCTGAAGGAAGTGAAATTATGTCAACTATTTGATACCCTATAATAATTGCAAGGAAACAAATGGAACTTGCTAAAAGAGCAAAAGAAAAAAAGTTTGTTTTCATCAGTTGTAGCACGCGACATTTGCAATACATTCAAATTAGGAATAAGCATCGAATTCCATCACTCTAATGCATAGTCAGTACATAGTCTATATCAAGTATATACTCAGAATATTGATTAAGGAATATCTTGAGACTTTTACCCATTAGATTATCAATTTGTAGGCAGAAGTCCATGAAGCTTTTAAGACTATTCAAACTATGACAGCTCAAAATATTTTGAGCTTATTAAATGCATATCTGATACAACCAAAATACCCCCGCTTCCATATAAGCGTACAGGGTATTTTGAAAAGAGATCATTTTATGTTGGCAGACATAAAAAGCCATCAAGCAGATGAGCATCTGGCAAGCCACACAGAGTTTATGAAGCAAGTTCTTTAAAATTTGGTTGTCAACTCTCAAGTAAAAATCCATAAACTCTAACAACAACAACAACAACAACAGCAACAAGCACAGCTCACTTTGTGCGTGTGTGTGTGTGTGTGTGTGTGTGTGTGTGTGTGTGTGTGTGTGGGTCTTTGTGTGTGTTTTATTATTACTTGGCTGGCGATAAATCAATAATTTGTTAAGAGGCGCTTGACTCCAGTCGGTGGCTATGTCCGAATGTGTATGTCTACGGTTATGAAAGCAAGTTCGTTGCCTAAGTCTTTTGTTTGAGCGCAAGGAAATTCAAAGCCCATCATTTTTTTGCGCTAATTTTAGAGCAAGTGTGCATGTGTGTGTGTGTAGTGCGTATAGTTTATGTGTGTTTGATGCGTTGTGCTCGCAATTTGAAAGTTCCAGGGATTTTTTTTTTATTTTTATTTTTTGTGAAAGGAAGCATTATTTTATTGGAGTCATATGCAAATTGCATTATGTTGACTTTTCGGATGGCCACAAATACAAACAGAGACAGCGACCAAACAGCGCGACAACCCAACGACAAGACAACGACAAACGACAAACAAACAAACCAACAAACAGCGAGCGGAAAAAGCGTAAATCACGCTCGCCGTGTGGCACAGCTGCAAAACTTGTGTTGCCCCATCCCCAAAAGAAGAATCAGCGAGAGAAGAGAGCGCACGCTGGCCTAACTGCAGCCACTGCTCGACCTCTAGTTATCCAGTAGCATCGAGCATTGAATTACCTTCATATAGATTGAATTTTTCTTGAGCTTAACTCGATTCAATTTCAGATTCTTCAATAAGCTCAGCATGCTAATGCTGCATTAATTTTCTGTTTTATTATGATATAACATGTTATCGATATTTATCGATTTTGAGACATAAAGATGAAGCTTGACAGCATCACATTGTAATGCCTTATCGGAATCAGAAATTTCGATTGTTTGAGTGTTAGCTGAAAACTGTCCAACAAAAATAAGTCTGAAAGAAAAGCATAGACAAAAAGTATCGTTACTTCTAGAAATTACGATTATCGCTTGAGTAGTAAAAAAAAAAGTAGAAGAAATTAAATATATAACAACATTTCTATATGAAATGAGGCATCTCTGGCTATTCGAGTATTTGGAGAGCAGTTGCTTAGAGAGAAAGAGAAAGAGATAGAGAAAGGAAGATTTGATTCAAAGGGTATCCAAGTTTTATCAGCTGCTCGCGACTTCAATTGCCCATCGGCAACATTTTGCAGCATTCAACTATATGCCCAATATATCTTTATATTCACATTGCAGGGCATAAACAAAGCAGCAGCGACAGCATCCACAGCAGGAGCAGAGGAAACTGGCAGCAGTTACTGCATAGATTTGTGCAAGATTTGCGAGAGTTTTTTTTTTTTTTTTTTTTTTTTTGCTTTGTTGCAATTGTTGTGTTTGGGGCGCTAGCTAGTTGTGTCCTGTCAAATCGGTCAGTGATTTGTCTTGGCAACGCGACTGCATTCAATCAGCAACTGCAGCAGCAGCAGCAACTATGCCAAGCAATTGACACTTGAGGCGTTGGCCAAACAGTCGAAGGCAGCTGCTGCTGCTGCTGCGACTGCGACTGCGACTGCGACTGTAGCTGCTGCGGTTGCGACGAGGCAATTTATAAACGAAATAAATTCAATTGACTTGTTTGCCGCAGCATTTACAGTTGGCAACAATTGCAGCAATGCCATAAATCGTTGGCCAAGAAGCCATGCCTAACGCACCGACCCGCTCCACCTGCTCCTTGGCCTTGGCTCACGAGCTGGCCATTCCAGTGGCCAAAACTGCGTAACAATAAATTTTCAATGCAAACAAGTTGCCAAGACTTGCAGAAATCGGAGAGTCGGCCATTGCCAGTGGCCAGTGGCCATGGCCATGGCCATTTGGCCAAACTCCATTTTCATCTCACAAAACTGCAGCTCGCATTTAGCATCCCCAAACGTTGTCGCCGGTACAGCGACTGCTGCTGCTGTTGTTGCAATTGTTATTTGAATTTCGAAAATTATGGGCACAAATTTGTTTTATTGCCAAAGTCAAGGCGTGCAATCATTAAATGCAACAGCATGCGGTCCAGCCGCCAAGCCCCAGCACCTGAGCATCCAAGCACCTGAACAATAATAACAACAACAACAACAATATACAGCCGCAGCAGCAACACGGCTGCATATACCCTGTAATGTAATGGCAAAGGCGCTAGAGAGATGCTTTAGGTTTAAAGCTTTTTGTAGGATATTATTTAGGCAGTGATAACTCAATCAAGAAATGCCAATTTAGCTATGAGAAAACAAATATTGACAAAAGAAAAATATTATTAAAATTATTTTTTCTGATTTTTATAAAATACATTTTACCTATGTCAAAAAATTTTATTATATAAATAAAACAAATGTTATATTCATTATAATGTGAAAAAAAACATGAAAATAAATTTAATAAATTAATAATAGAAATCATTAAATGAAAATAAAATAATTTATAAAAATTAAAATAAATAAAAACAAACGAAATTAAACTAAAAATAGAAAAAGTAGTATAAAATTAAAATTAAAAAAAAACTCGCATACGCAAAAATATAATATTACAAAAATTGATATAAAAAATAAAAAAAAAAATTTAAAAAATTATTTTCTTTATTTGTTGTTAATAAATAACTTATAAAAAAAAGAAAAAATAGTTTTATTAATTTATTAATTTTAATTGGCAAATTAAAAATATATATAACAATAAAATTATCTTTTATTGATTATTTTAACATTGAGCAATTTACTCATTTACTCTGCAACTTACAGGGTATGCAAAAAGTTTGGTTTCACAGCATCTCAGCTCGGCTGCATGTTGAGGCAAGGCTGAATTATGCCTTGCACTAAAAGCGTTTCAGCTAACTTAAATATGAGCACATCATTAGCCTAAAATTGTTACTTAGCCATGCAACGTTCGTCGCTCAGTGCAGAAAGAGTTTTAGCCAGCTGAAGCTAGAACGCTGCCAGCTGAAGTTGAAGCTGAAGCTGAGGCTGAAGCTGAAACTGGGAAGCGCACCGTCTGATTAACACGTGCGCAAATTATAAGATTTTATGCATTTGCCACAGATATCTAAAATGTTGTACGCTCTCGCGAGAGATAAAAGCAAAAATGATCAAACTGCCGACACGACTGAAGGCTGGAGCAGTTCGAGCCGCACTCATCATTGAAGAGTTATGAATGCATGTTTATGCATGTGCAACACGCACACACACACCAGCACACACACACACACCTGCTGTGGTGCAGTTTTGAGCACTTTATTAGCGCATCGAGCCGTCTAAATATATGGCTAACCAAAATGGCCAAAATGAATAGCCATGAAACGTTCAAAGCGTGCAACACCGCTGGCCCAAGGGGAAGACACTCTTCGTGTGTGTGTGTGTGTGTGTGTGCGAGTGTGTGGGGCGTGTGCCACGACTTGACCCATATACGAATATCTTTCGCCATGCTCAGCACTTGCCATAAACATGCGCGCATGCCGTTCCTATAAACTATGACTCGCCAAATGCTCGCCTTAACATATTTATGTTATTAGCTCGAATGTTAAGCTAAGTATGTTAATATGCAAGGA
This sequence comes from Drosophila borborema, assembly GCA_030914335.1. Classification (NCBI taxonomy): domain Eukaryota; kingdom Metazoa; phylum Arthropoda; class Insecta; order Diptera; family Drosophilidae; genus Drosophila; species Drosophila borborema. The sequence continues at coordinate 8,954,199 of JAUESP010000307.1, forward strand.
GAGCTACATATACTATTAAACATCAAGTTGCACTTGAAATTGGACCTAGGCAGTTTAACAATGTTTTCAACAGCAGTTTAACATTGTAATTAACATGTTAACATGTTATGTTATATGATAAAATAGTTAAAAGAGTATATATAGAGAGTGCAAAGCATTTGAATTGTTTATATAGTTTGCTTCATCTTTATAGACAAAACATTATTGCTTACGCTAAGCTGCAACAAATTTGCGACAATTCCAACAACATCCATGACTTTCTACAAACACAGAGCAGCCCACAGATCACATTCTCTCTTCCTCCTTCTTTCTCTCTCTCTCTTTCTAATCCTGCTCTCTTTGCAGCTGTCGCCTAAAGCTGCTGCGATATGAATAGTATCAGCATTTTGGTAAACTAACTCATTTGTTAGGCTACTGCACTCGATATTTGAGCAGAGTCCACAGCCCACTGCATGCTGCTGTTGCAACTTTAGCAACAAAAATACCAGAAAACATGAAGCCAATGTAAACCAAAGTGAGTATTTAACCAACGCATAAGCTAATTTTAGAGCTGAGATTTGTGAACATTGCTGCGGCAAACGTAATTACTTCCTACTGAACGAGGACAACAGATAGATATATCTCTTCGCATATAGAGGGCAGTAGAGGCAAAAGCAACTTGAGCAACAATTTCTTGAGGCGCGTCTTTTTAGCTGACCATTTCTATTTGAGTAAATTCAGCTAAATACAAACAAAAAAAAAAAAGAGTAAAACAAAAAATGAAGCAAAACACATGCCAAACCCCATGCCAAAGTCATGCCAAAATGCATGGCAGGCGAGAGACTGTGCAGCTGAGTGAAAGAGGAGGCGAGGCGGGGGGGCAACGGGCGAGCAATGTGGTGCGCGTGTTTGGTGGCGTTGCGTGTCTGTTGGCATGTGTCCACGCGAAATTGATATCGAACATAATTTTAGAAGCAAGCCACACACACACACACACACAAACACTCACACACACACACATAGACACACACATAGACACATGTGCAGCTGCCTTCTCATAGAGTTGTTTGCCACAAAAAGGAAATGGCTGAAAAATGCTAACAAGATTTGCGCGTTCGTTCGGTGGGTCGTTCAATCGATCGAGCTTGCTGCTGGTGCATGCCAACCTCTGCAGCAACATCATCATCATTATCATCATGATGTTGCTGCACAATGATGATGATGATGATGATGACAAGGCTGCAAGGTTACAAGTTTTTCCAGATTGCCATAGACTGCCCCACTGACTTGTTGCAACATGGACACAATGCCAGACTTTGGCAACATGCAACAACAACAACAACAACAACAACAACAACTGCTGCAACAACAACAACTCGCATCATGTGGCGGCAATTGTTGTGCCTTGCGTTTCGTGGCACAACATTAAACAGATCGTAAACACTTTAGCTTTATCTTTTCTTAGCCAGCTCTTGTTTGTTGTTGTTGCTGCAGCTGATAACGTGCCGCAGACAATTGAAATTGTTGCTGTTGTTGCTGTTGTTGCTGTTGTTGCTGTTATAGATTTCGTTCATGTTCAAATCAATTTGATGTTTAAATTTGCACAACAAGCTGGCCAGACACCAGATAAATACGTAGACGAGCTGCCATTATCGCATGCCAAGTGCCGAGTGCCGAGTGCCAAGTGCCGAAACGTTAAGCGTACGAGCTCTTTTTGTTTAGTTTTGGTGTAATTTCAATATATATATATATATATATATATATATATAGTAATTGTATTCTATTGCAAATTGCACTCAGAGTTGATGTAGTTCAACTATAGAAATAAACATGAATTGGTAAATTGGCTAGTGAATTCAATAGACAAACAATTATCAAGTATGTTAAGCTGAGTCCATCTGCAAATTATGCAGTTAGGCAAACATTCACTCAATCGATGAATCATGCAGATTATTAGTTTAGTCAATTACCAAATTTACGAATCAATCAATCAATCATTACAATAGCAATTCAGTCAATCCATTAATCAGTTAGTTAGTCAGTCATTCTAGCTAATGATTTAATCAAATGTCAATCAATAAATTCCTTCATCAATCATTCCATCAATCCGCACTTAATTAGTAGATCAATCAGTACCAGTCAATCAATCATCACCTAACTAGTTGGTCAATCACCAAGAAAGTCAGTCAATCAAAAAGTCTCCTGCAGAACTGTTAAGCTAACTATGAGTCATTGATCAATCAGGCAATCTATTATTCAACTCAATCATTCAATCACTAAAGAATCACTTTCTAAGACCGTCAATTACACAGTTCTATGTCTATCACTCATCTATTATCAATCATTCATCATTCTCTTAGCGTCATTCATAAGTCTTAAACATCATCAAACATTCAGTTAATTCATACATGCATTCAATCACACAATCGCCAGCCTTTTACACAACTCAATCTATGTGTCAATCATTCAATCATGCAATGTCAGCCAATTGATCAATCATCATCATTCCATTTCACTGCTCAATCAATCAATCATTCAAACACTTTACTCATTTGCTCACTCATTCATTCAGTCCAACCAAATGTTTCTGCCAGCTATAAACTCAAGTGATCTATTGCTTAAACTAGGTGCAAAATATCTCACCTATCTAAGCGATCTCTACTGATAGGCTTAGTGCGATTCCAACTAAACGAATCCCCAACAGCTGCTTGGTATGCTCCATTCATAATGTGCTCTCCTCAAACAATACAAATGCCAAAAGCAATTCTGCCATGAAATACGTGATACGTATGACAAAGAGCAGCAAATGTATGCGAGCATTTATATAGGCATCGCAAATATATATATATATATATACGGATCATATATCGATTTATAGCATAAAACTTTTATTGTTCAAAGTCTGAATCTGGCTTTCAGTGACTTTATAGCTGAAGTGAACTTTAGGACAGCGGCTCCTGCTGATGGAAATTTGCATTTAACGATTGCCGTTAGAGAGCAGCACTTGCTACAAATTGGAGCATAAATTTGTGTAATCAGGATGTGATTGACTGCAAGTTACCCTGTATAAGTGGGTGTGATTGTTAGAATTTTACAAAAGTCAAGCTAAACTACAAAATTAATCTGCCTACAATCTGAATTTATTTTTTACAGGGTAACATATTAGTAAAACATTCACAGTTTTTAGAGTTTCTACAGTTCGTAATTTTTACATTTTTACAGGATACCAGAATGAACAATCAAATGATCTACAACTGCTTTTAGTTTTACCACATATAAGAATTATATCTATATATAAAAACCATAGCATCGATTGCTTCTACTTTTGCATGGCTCATTGCCTACAGTGTGAATGCTTATTCTACAGGGTATCCAAAGACAAATTGAACGATTGCTGGCATATGGGGTCGGTCGCCGTCTTTGATACTCATAAATTGCTTAATTTAATGTTGAATTTTTATGCATTCCGACTTATCAATAGACTTTTCAGCCGAATAGGCTTAAGAATTTGAGTGCGTACAAATGTATTCTAGGATTCCCAACCGCCATCACAGCACAGAGAGAGAGAGAGAGAGAGAGAGAGAGAGAGAGAGAGAGAGAGAGAGAGAGAGAGAGAGAGAGAGAGAGAGAGAGAGAGAGAGCGATATGGAGAGCAGAGGATGAGGTTAATAGAAACATTTCGTTGTTGTGCCTGTTGCGCCGGTTCGGCAACATTTTGACTAATTAACTGCAATGTTTAATGCGTTAGACCAAAGTTATTGCTGTTATTGTTGTTGTTGCCGGAACGAGTTCCAAGGCATTGACCATTGGCTCGCATTTCCTGGCCAGGGCGACGACAATCATAATCGCCAATGACAAACGCACAAAAAGATGCAGAAAAGATCTATCTATAAATACATATGCGCATATGTGCATAACCGGGTTGGAGCTTTGTCATTGGAAAGGGTATTTGGTTAATGCAACGCAACTGGTATTACAGGCATACCATATTGGCCAAGTGCTTAACTGGCAGCTGTTTTGCCTGCTGCATCTGCATCTGACTGTATCTGGCCAACAGCCTTGCCACAGCCAGCCTCACTCGCTCACCAGCCAGTCAAGACAAGTTCTGATTTAGCATCCACAGCAATCACAGTCGCATTCGCATTCGCATTATACAACTCACAATTCACAACTAGCCAAAATGCATACTCAATAAAACTGTTTAATTTATACACAGCTACTAAATTATTTCAGCCAATAAGTAAATCAGTTTGTATTGCCATGACACTGTGGGGGCTTGATTGCCCAGAGTCTAATTCCAGCCAATCATATAGTAGACAAATCAAAATCTATTTACAAAGTAGCACATGTACATATATCATTCTTGCTCGGGCTAAGGAGATATTGAAAAAGGAACAAGAGACCATGTCTACCAACAAGAGGTTTAGGTAAAGGTTTCATAATGCTTTCATAGCTGATATAGAATTCAGATTTTTTACTCTGTTTGTCAATTTAGTCCAAATAAATGTCCGTTATGAAATATATCAAGCCTTCTTCTGTCTGTTACATATACTTACGCAAAATCAATATATATTATTGGATTCGCAGTCAATTTTCTATAGGTTCCTAATGCAATGGAAGCTTAAGTTTGAGAACAGAACCTGAGCTTAAACAGAGAGCCAGTTTTATGATATATATATCTTGCTATGACAGTCTTTTTTCCCTGAATACCGATAACTATCGATTCCACATTAGCTCCGAGCTTTAATCAATTAAACATATGAAATCCAATCAAACGAAATAAATTCTAGAAAATTAAAGCAGAATATTTAAATGTGAAAAAATTCTGAAATTTCGATTAATTTATGTTCTGTTATGTTATGAAGAGTATATCGATTAATTGATGTGAATGTGAATGGATATGCAATATTTTATATTAATTAAAGATCATCATATAAAATCTGATTCAATAAAGAAATAATTGACAAAGAAATATGCAAAGCCAAATAGAGCTAACGGAGATTGTACTGAGGTTATGGCGGGATCACTTTGAGAGTCTTTTGGCTGGAAACAGTGAGAATGAGCTTGACGAAGTTGGTCCACTAACCCCAATCAGAGATGATGGTGTTGAAGTTCCCATCCCTAGCCATACGGAAGTCGAGACAGCTATACAGCGTCTCAAAAACAATAAAGCCGCGGGAGCAGATGGCTTACCGGCTGAATTGTTTAAGGCTGGAGGCGATGAGCTGGTAGGGTGCATGCACCAACTTATCAGCAGCGTATGGCTAACGGAAAGCATGCCCGATGATTGGAACCTCAGTATGATCTGCCCAATCCTGAAGAAGGGTGATGCAACACAACGCACCAACTACCGTGGCATCAGCCTTCTTCCCGTCGCATACAAGGTTCTCACGAGCGTAATGTGTGAGAGACTGAAACCATATGCTGAAGCATTGATAGGTCCTTATCAATGCGGTTTCCGTCCTGGCAAGTCTACAGTTGACCAGATCTTCACATTGCGCCAAATCCTGGAGAAAACACACGAGAACCAATTCGACACATACCACCTGTTCGTCGATTTTAAAGCTGCTTTTGATAGCCCACGGCGAGACTGCCTGTACGCTACCATGTCTGAGCTTGGTATTCCTGCAAAGCTAATACGGCTTTGTAGCATGACATTGAGCAACACCATCAGCTCTGTCAAGGTAGGAAATGACCAATCCGAAACCTTCAATACCAAGCGGGGTCTCAGACAAGGCGACTCGCTGTCTTGTGTGCTCTTCAATTTACTTATGGAGAGTATAATAAGGAAAGCTGGAGTGCATCGGATGGGCACAATACTGGGATACAAAAGTGTCCAGCTCCTTGGTTACGCTGATGATATTGATATCATTGGTCGTACCAAGCGTGATGTAACTGCGGCTTTTGGAGCTATCGAAAGGGAATCAGCTAAAGTTGGTCTTGCAGTAAACATGGGCAAAACAAAGTTTATGGTGTGCAGTACTAGAGAGTCGCGGCGTCTTGACTCTTACCTTACTGCTGGAGACTATAACTTTGAGTCTGTCAAGGACTTTGTCTATTTGGGAACTGCAGTGACCAACAAAAATGATGTCAGCCTGGAGATCAAGCGGAGAATTACACTTGCCAACAAATGTTACTTTGGGCTCAGTAGGCAAATGAACAGTAGAGCCCTCTCTCGAAAGACAAAGGTAACCCTTTACAAGACACTCATCATTCCAGTGCTGCTTTATGGAGCGGAAGCCTGGACCGTGACGCAGTCAGATGCAGCTGCTCTTGGTGTCTTCGAGAGAAAGATTCTCCGCAAGATCTTTGGACCAATTTGCGTTGGCGAAACCTATCGTATCAGGTGGAACGACGAGCTGTACGAGCTATACGGCGATGTTGACATTGGCAAGCGAATTGACATTCAGCGTCTTCGTTGGTTGGGTCACATTGCTCGTATGGAGGAAAACACTCCAGCTCGTTCGGTTTTTGATGCGGTAGTTAGAGGACAACGAAGAAGGGGTAGACCTCGAACCCGTTGGAAGGACCAGATGGAGGCAATCCTGAATGGTGTTACCAACTGGAGAAGTCGCGCACAGGACAGAGAAGCGTGGAGGCAAATTGTGCATCAGGCTGTGCTCCGATAGGGGTGTTATTGCCAATTATATATTATTGATTCGAAAAACGATAGTAAAAACATGTATCGATCAATTAAAGATTGTCATATGCAAAGCCAATTAGAGCTTATGATCGATATATATCAATAAATCTGATAAACGTTATTTTTTTTACCAGCTCTGATTCTTTACTAGAAAGATTTGTATAGATTTACCTGTAATATTAATAATAATAGAACAATTCTATATAAAACCTGCTATATTCTACATTTTATATTATTATATTCGTTATTTAACGAATAAATTCGCAAGCAAAGCAATCACAGCAGCCCATAATGCACAATAGTAATGAATTCTTGAAATCTTACTCAAAACATTTAAGGCATTTAAATAGACTCAAGTCCATAGCCAGGCACCTGTTGCTCCCAAGTCTGCCCACCTGACCTGACAGAGAGACACACAGGCAAACCAGCTGCCCAGCTGAGCAGCTGCCCACCTGTGCGACTGTGGCAAATTGATTGCCAAGGGCGTTGTTAAACAAAATAAATACAACAAATTGATTGTTTCAGGCAACTGATATGCATATCTAAAGCCGCTCAAGTTGTCTTGTCTTGTCACTTGGCGCAGTTCAATTGAGCGAGCCGAAATGCGCTGCCCAACGAGTAACATACAAATATACATATATATGTATATATATAAAACGGTAGAAATACAATATTGAAAAAGATTTATTAAGTTCGCACATTCGAAAAGCACTTGAGGCTGACAATTAAAAAGCACTCGGCATCAAATTTAGACGATGACGATAACTGCCTTGGCAATAGCTGCGGGGGCCAACAAGGGGGGGGCTAACAATTTGCCATTTTGGCGTTGGCTGCAAACAATTCAAGTGATGTCGACATGCAGATACTCTTCCAAATAATGTTAAAATAAGATAAAATTTAAAAAGTTTAATACAAAAAATTACTATTAAATATGTTAAGCAAATGATTTCATTTAAAATATTAGTTATAATTATAAATCTAGCTCTTAGCTTTTATTTAGACTATTCAAATTATAGTAACATACCAATTTTGTCAGCTTCAGCTGTTTGTTCTCTTTGCTGAGCTCCCATAAGCCAGTGTATGATGTCGGCTAGAATGAAGAAGTATACAAAATGTTAGACTGATGTACATATATACAGTTATCGATAATTGGTAATCGATTATAATCGCTCAACTTAATTACTGTTCATATTGCAAATCGAGAACATTTTTTAAATAAAAATGTATTTACTAAATATATTTATATCTCTAAATATTATCGTTTATCGATAACAGCAAATATATTTGCTAACGCAATTGCTATGCCCACCATACAGGGTATCAATAAGTTATAGGCGCCACAAAATATACGTGTGTGCTTGTGTGTGTTTGTCAGGCATTTGCGATGTCAGGTTGTTCGGGTTATTCGGTCTGTTTGGGTTGCCTCGACGTTGCCTTTGTTTCTGTTTTTTGTTGTTGTGGGCTTTGGTTTTGTCAGCGCCTTGATTACTTGTTCGCCTGCGCTCGCTTAATGCTGGCAACAAATTGTCTGCTTAATTGTGAGAAATCCAACAACAGCAACAAAAGCCAACTGAAATTGTATCCGAAATTGAATCCCAATCGCTGTCTGAATTGTATCTCTGATATAAATATGCATATGTGTATATCTTCTAAACGTATCTGTAACTGAATGTGTGCTCACGCGTTCTCTCAACAGTGTACAAAGAAAAAAGAAAAGAAAATACGAAAATTTGTAGCTTGTCGAAGAGTCCACACACTGTCTCGCAATGGGATATGCTTAACTGATCTTGAAACGAAATATTCGCATAGAAAGATGTTGCAAAAGTTGAAGTTGAAAGTTGTCCAGAGTTTGGCATCAAGAACTCTTTCTTGAGAGAGTTTCAAGTAAACTGATGCCAAAGTTGAGGCTCTTAAAATAACTTTAAATAATATAAATAACTAAATTAATATTTATATATTTTATTTCAAGGTAAGATAAGGTAAATGTAAAGCCATTGAAATTATTTATATGCAGACTGGGAAAAATTTTAAATCGAATTGTTCAAAATATTTAATATAATAGTAATATTTATTATATTTTTACAAATGATTATAATAGAAAAAAATTAATGATGAATATATAAATATAATTAATGAATATTATAAAAAACGTTTAAAAATTAATTTTCATATATATATATATATATATTTATATATATATTTAAATTTAGCAAGTTCAATTCCACTCTTAACACATATTGAATGCAGCAGCAATAATAGTTTCAGCTCAGCTCATCATAAGCTTCGACTTGCTCACCCTAATTGTATGTTAGTTCAAATATTTTCTTACCCAACAGTTCAGCAAACTTTAGTACCCCAACTGAAGAGTATATAAACGAGAAAATGTGCGCAGGCGCAGCTGGCTTTGTTGTACGTACTCGCATTCTCATTATATGGCTTGATGCGGTGTATTTGATGCATGTGTCTTGTTATTATTATTATTATTATTAATTTCTGTTCATTGTTGTTGATGTGTTTAATGTGTGTGTTTTGCATTAAAAAAAAAAACATTTCATTAAATTGTATTTGGTATAAGTGCTTGCTCCCCCCTCCCTCCCCTTTTGTGTGTGGGCATACACGCTTCTCAAATGCTGCTCAAATTGCGATGAAATAGATTTGCAACTTTTTTTCTCGATTGGTTTTTGTTTGTGAATTGATTTGAAATGATATTTGAATGCATACGAAATTTAGTTCTTGACATGGTTCAAACGGTTAAAAGAAAGTCAGCAGCAATCAGTGCTGAGAAATTGCGCCTGTAGATAGCCAGCAGATATAGAAAACGAGCAACAGTTGCTGCTGCAGCAGTAGCAGCAGCAGCAATCAGATCAATTGTCAACAACGCGCGCGCGCTTTAACAACAAATAAATAAATAGAAGAAAAACAATTTTCGGTCACAAAATGTTGCACAAATTAAAATTGAACACAATAATCAGCGCAACAAGTTCTTGTTGTTGTTGTTGCTGCTGCTGTTGTTGTTGCTGTTGTAGTTGTCGCTTCTTCTGCTTTCAGTCTGTTGCCTGTCGTCAGGCTCGTCTGCTGCGCCTGTCCAACACCTAATTTGCCCAACTGCCCGCAGCAGCAACAAAATCAACAATAACAACAATAACAATAACAACAACAACAACAACAACAGCAACAACAACAACAACAACAACAACAGCTAGCAGCAACCACCAACAGCAACAGCAGCAGCAGCCGCCTGTTGCACATGGCTTAAGCAAATGACTTTATTATAGGTTTTTAAATTTATAAACGCAACATTTACCATGCTAAACACTTCAAATTCCAGCTGGCTTGACAGCATGCCTGCAACAACAACAATAGCAGCAGCAGCAGCAATAATAGCAACATTTTGCATTCTCTTGAGTTGTTGCCACATGCGTGATGCGTGCGACTGTGTGTGGCAAATTTCATTGGCTCAAATGTAATTTAGATTTGCTTAATTTTTACAGGATATATATAGAATATAGTATAGGACATATATATAATATAGTATATGTGCACTAAATATAAATATGAATATATATATATATTTATTATTATTACTTTTATGCTCCGAATCCATTGATAATGAGAAATCAAGATATAATGGTTTTGTGAAAAATATGTAACAGGCAGAAGAAGACGTGTCCGACCCCATTAAGTATATATATTCTTGATCAGAGTGACGAGCTGTGTCGATATGGCCATATCCGTCCGTCCATCCGTCTGTCCGTCCGTCCGTCCGCCCGTCTGTCTGTCCATCCGTCCGTCCGTCCGTCTGTTCGTTCAAGAGCTAGAGACTTCATTCATTTTGTGTTAGATCCGTGTATTGCACACGCAGTACGAGTTTCAGAAATACATTAACTTTTATCATTTCAAAGTTATCAATAAAAACATATTTCAAACAAAAAAAAAAATTATATCTTGGTCATCTTTAGATTAAATAGATAATAATGTAATACAATTACGATTTTGGTCAAATTTTGGATACTGGCCTCCAGTTGCCCAGTTTCACTAGAATACGTTTTATTTTTAAATTTTTAAATAATTTTTAAATAATTTCCTTAATTCAATGAATAAACAAATTTTGATGCACCACATAAAAATATATTTTGAATTCAAGTGTATTGCAGAGTCTAAAACATAACAAAGATTTCCTACACACATAACATAATACATATTTTGTTATCGAAATGCAATTTCAATGCTGGACACTCCCTATTTTTGTTAAATGGCAAGTAAATATTTATGGTGATGAATAACAGAGGTAAATCATTAACTAAGCCTATGCAAATCGAAAAAAAAGAACTAGTAATACATGTATATACATATATATAAATATATATATATATATATATATATATATATATATATATATATATATATATATATATATATATATATATATATATATATATATATATATATATGTATATATGCGTCAATTAGAACGAAAACTTTTTGTTTTTTCTTTTTCTTTGGCATCGCATGATGATCTTCATCAACTTATAAATCTTCAGAATCGTTATGCTCGGACTCATCGTGTTCAGATTGAGGCCAGTCATTGAAGAAATGAATAATTTCGTCAATTTGATTGCTGGTAGCATCTAGCTCATTGTCCAAATACTCATTTATGAAGGACATGTTGAATTCATTCAAGGAAGTATCATCGGGAATTGGTTCTGGTTCTACACGTGGTGTACGGGTACGGCGTGACTTAGCACGTCGTCCACGACGGCGAACAGTAGCTGTCAATGTATTGAGCTCTTGGAGAGCAGCAGAAGCCGTATTTTCAATCCCGGCATTCGGTACGGTGTTCTAGAATGGCGTAATAGTATAAATTTCAAAAATCCTTTGTTTTTCTTTTGTGTTTAGCATCAACTGTACCTGACTATTAGTGGACATGGGTGTAACGCGATTATGATAACGATTCCGATTGCGATTACGATAACGCACAGCAGCTCCAGTCACTTCACGTCTATTATTATTATTATCACGTGTGTCGTCATCTATGATCATTGCATTAGACAGCTCCTCATTAGCTTCAGATGCAATAGCATCCTGAGGGTTAGTTTCGCGGCCGCTACGCAATTTCATATTTACTTCTCGTTTCACTGATATAGGATTGGAAGAATTTTTTGCATATGTGTGTTTGTTAAGTTCCAAAATATCCAAAATTTCTGTAAATTTATTTTATTTCTCTAGAGAACTTTTTGATGTATGTTTGCTGTTGAAGCAAGTTGTGTGTACTGAAATAAATAAACGTAACCCAGGCTCGTCGATTTTTTTCCAATTTCAAACCTACTATGTTCCAAAAATATTCTTTATTGATTTGAGTGTATCCATAGGGCAAATAATTTGTTTTACATCAAAGCAGGCTAGTTTTTAATTCGCAAGTTACAAATTATAGCTAAGCGCAAGTAAAGTGAAATCTATGTAGATTATAGCGAACTCATTAAATTGAGTTCCATATGAAGGGAGTTCATTAAACATTTTCGATGCTCATTTGTAAGCTCTCGCTTAGCTCGTTTAAGCTTTGTGTAGGCGAACAGTTTACATTAACAGCTCAGCTGTTGAATAAAACAGCATTTAGAGCTCATCAGCTTACGGCCCACTGTCACCGTATGCCACCCAGCTGGCAGCTAGCATTGATCTCTCACCCATATACACAATCCTTGGGCGTGATATATATATTCATAATATATATTTATACATATGCCTACGCATGCACAGGCAATTCGGAACTTGGAACGTGGGCCCCCCTCCTGTGTTGCTTTTTGTCTGTTTCGTTCTCTCGAATCTTCCCAAATCCCAAATTCAATTGATCGAGAGCTAAGCTTGTACGGCATGCACATAATTTGTCGCATTTAGCTCATAATCAAATACAGAATAAAAGGGTGTGGGCTAGCCGGGATGAATAATGAGAATGACTATGGAAGCTACAAAACTACAACAACAACAACAACAACAGCGAGAATCGATGTTTGAAAGTTCGGAAGTCAAATGAGTTTTGCCACTTGTTGTCGGTTTGTTTGCTTTTACGACTTGTCACCGGTTTCGAGGCAACTATATATACATATACATACATATGTATCTCTTCCTTCACTTCTGCTTTATTGTTGTTATTATTCTGTCGGTTGATCTTTCGATCTGTGGTTGTGCCATCAATTCGCATCATAGTTCATAACTTGGTTTCTTTATCGGAAACAATAAAACGTCACAAAAATGCTTTGACGACAATTTACAGCTGGTTTCGAGCTGCTTTGTTTGAGTTTTAAGAGCATCGTCTTCTCCCTCTTGGTTTTTTTATACTCTTTTTTTTCGGTTCTAGTTAAAATTTTTTCTTCAGCTTTGGGCTTCCGCCCAATTCCACTGTGGCTTACCACAATTGCGGTTATTCTCATATGAAAATCATGCTACGATTTTTTAACAAAGCTCAAATTGTCTTTTGCTAATTTTCTTGCTCTAAGAGTCAGTCAGTTTCAGTTAGCATAAAGTCATTTAGAATTCATTTAAATATACTATGATTATAATGGATAATCTGAGAGGATATATCCAAGTGGTAGTAGCAGTGCTGCCACCTAATTGAACATTGCTATGATCTGGCAATATCCTAACTAAAATTTAATGCAAATAAGAGCTTAACAGCAGCATTAACATGAGAATTGAATATATGTATATACATATATCTGTTCCCAGACCTTACTTCGGCTCTTAAACTTACCATAGATCATTTAGTCTAGATTGTTGGCAGCTAATTAATTATGCATTTGTTATAATATTAATTTGAATATTCTTTTATATTAAATTAATAAATTAAAGCATAGCTAACATGAACTTTAACTTCAAGTTAAAAATTCTCTAAACTCTTCCAAGCTTATATAACCTTATTTTATGCTCAAACTTTAGATTCCTTTAGCAATTGTCTTTTAAAACGTAAGCAACAAATTCATGTTGACGTTAACTTTAACATGAACTTTAGCAAGCAGTTGCTTACTTTTTAGTATTTTATACATTTTTAGATACCATCTGCTGCTGGCCGCTCAAAAATGCTCACAAAGCTCACATTAATTCTGTACGCTTGAACTGCCAGTGTATATTAAGAGATATTTTCAAAGTTCCTAACTCACAGCTCGCATTAGCTTTGTGTAGCGCACTTGCATTAATTTTTCTCTTTCAGACCCTGTCTCAAAAGTAAATTTATGCGAAATTCTCGTGCTTCTCATGGCTGATGGCGGCTGTTGAGCTGCCCACATATACATATATATTTCTATAAATATATATAGTACAGATATATATGTATATGTATTTTGTGTTTCGTTGCAGCCGCATATTAATAAATAAATAATAATGTACATCCATGTATCGGTGTTGTTAAATGGGCAGTTAGTTTAGCAGACGCTGCGTTAGTTTTGCGTGCCAGGGCTATGCTCGGCTCTCATAATTTGGGTGAGGGTCAATTTGGGGAAGGTTTGCCCCCAAAGGGGCGTGCAACGAATATTTGCTGTTGTTTGCTGTCTGGCACTAGAGAAAACAAAATAATGCCTAGCTGCAAATTAAGGTCTTAATTGCACGTAAGTACACGGTATATATGTATATATGTATGTATAATATTTTGCAATTTATATGTACTAAATTCTAAAGCTAAACTACATGTATTTCCTTAAATATATAATTTTGTAATTAGTATATATAATCTATAATCTATGGTTGGTATTTTCACTGAGTTCCTTTAGAACTTTCATATGTAGGTTTATATATTTGTCGCATCGTTGCGATATTATGATGTTGTGTTAGTTATTATGCAGTAGTATTAAAGAGAAACTGACAACTAGCGCTAATCGAATGAGTTGGCATTTTAGTGACAATTAAAGGATGTATTGTCATTAAGAGAGAGATAACTATAGCTTGATGTCGCTGAGTGAGAGCGAGATGGCTACTTATGTCCTTCGCACAGAGTTGCTATGATATTGATAAGCGAGAATATGCAACTAGGAGACAGTTTGACAAGAGAACTGAAAAAGGGCACTTAATGAGAGACGGTTGAACAAGAGAGAGTTTTGGTGATAGAAGTCAGCGACTACGAGATCTAATTATTAAGCAAAATTATAATGGAAGGCAAGAACAATAATTTTAACGTGACGACATATTTATAAAAACACTATTATCAAACTTCAAAATAAGAGTTTTGATGTACCTAGTGTCCCCATACAAAATATATTTTCCTTAAATGTAATTATTTCTGAACTCATGGAGAACTATTCCTAGATATATATTAGCAGCTTATCCCCATAAGTTTTATAAAAATAACAATTATTTGTTTATGTATTATCTACCTACAAAATTAATCAGTTGTTGGCTCAGTACTTGCTGAGTTCTTACAGAACTCTTCTAGGAACTCTAAAGGTACTTAATTTAAGTAGAGACCACATACACCATTTGTTAAGTTTAGCTATGATAATTCGAGAGTTCTATTTAGATTAAACATAGATTAATATTCTTGATTTAAGTAGTATGCAAAGACAATAATTTTAAACTTTGGTAGAGCCTCTACGTTCAGTAGTTTCGTAGTTCCTAGAGCACTATATCTACTTATATTGCAAAATTTGTGGTTTTCTCCAAAACAATATTAATTTTAGCTTTAAATGCCATTCACATATGAAATATTTTATATGAAACTTCAGCAATCCTTGAGTCTCAATATGATATACTTGATTACATTTGATTTTTGTTTCATTTTCTTCGGCAAGCTACAAATTAACAATTAAAAGTTATCAAAATGACGTAACTACTTGGGGGGTTCGCACAGAGCATTTAAATAGTACAATTTTTTTGGAAAATTTATTGCATTTGCAGCCTCCCAACGCGATCTTGAGCCAATCTGTTTGAACAAAATTCTATATGTTGATGTCATAGCACTTACTGGTAATGCTGCCATTAACACTGCCCATATCATTGGCTGTAGTGACCGGATTCTTGGGATTTCTAGTCGGTGCAGTCATACAACAGGATAGCTCGTATCGTAATCTACAGTCAACAATGGAAAACGATCCATATATCTTTCAACGTAGACAACAGATCTTTGAGGCAGTAAGTACTCATATGTAATATTGTGTTCACAATATGAATTGATAATGATCGATGATTGTTTGAATTAGTTGAGACTGGTCGTTCAACCACCACCTCAAACGGTCAACAATGAGGCCGTCGATATTGTCGAGCCTACATCAGTTGACAGGCCGAGCGGAGATCATTCAACTCAGACGGTTACATCACAAGAACCCGAGGTAACAGATTCCGTATTTGCCAATTATGTTAAATGGTTTCAGGTCAACATGAATACTGTGGTAAGCTGACAATAGTTGATCAGCATCATAAAATTAGCATTTAATTGGCTCCCTTTGAATTTGCCCATTTAGACCATGTTCTTCACCTTTTCACTGGGCAATGAGCCGGTGCCTGAGCCGGAACCCACCCATGTGGCCACCTTGATGAAATATGGGTTTCCCGGTCTGGATGACATACATGTTTATCGTAATTTTGTGCTATCTTATGATAGACGCAATCGCATCGCTCACTGGGTATGCGAGCATCTGGAGAGCGATTGTCTGACCAAGCCCACATCGGATATTGAGGAAATGCCAACAGAATATCTAGTCGATTCCCAAATCCCGCTTATATTTCGCGCCACCCAGCGTGACTATAAGAATTCCGATTGGGAGGGCGGGCATATGGCATCGCCGCAGAACTATTGCTGCGATCAATTGAAATATGTTGAGACGTTCATCATGCCAAATATAGCGCCGGTGTGTAAAGGGTTAAAATCGAAAATATGGCAACGCCTGGAGGCCTACGTACGAGAGTTGGCAGTTCAATGCGGTTCGGTATATGTATATACGGGTCCACTATTTATGCCACAACGCATCACCTTCCGCAATTGGGCAATTAGGCATCAGGTGATTGGCATGAATACGGTGGCCGTGCCGACACACTTCTTCAAAGTGATAATTGCCGAATGCAAGGATCAGGACTTTTTACCCTATATGGAGGGTTATGTTGTGCCAAATACTGATATCGAAAACAATTTAGAATTAAGCGCATTCATGTCCAATATTCGTGACATTGAGCATTTTGCCGGGCTCAAGTTCTATGACGGTGAACGGCGACAGGAACTGCATCATAATGCGCCGCCAATTGAACGACAAACGGAATGAGACAGCCAAATGTGTTCTGTACGTGTCGCTCTAATTGGAACATCAGCATGTTTGGGAGGCTGCCATGCTATTTATTTCGAATTGAAACACAGAACTTTACAATAACTGCATGTTTTTAAAATCTATCGTACATACAAATAATAAACATTTCAAAAAGTACAACTTTGCTTATGAATTATAATTAGTTGAATTAATCAATAACATTTGCAAAAGTTGATACACTAAAAGCTGAAGAGCTTAAGCTTTGTAATGCTTTTTATGATATTAATATGCTATATTATTATATTCTGTATCGGATGAATGGATGAATTGATAGAAGACTATTGTACTGACTAGGATGTTTTCCAAACTTAAGTAATGCTCAATCAATTTCAATTGGTTTATAGGCCTTATAGTTGCTTAAATCGATCGCTCAAACAGGAGCAATATCAGAATATCAGAAAGACTAAAATGCTATATGGGAGATCCTTGGATGATAAGAAAGTGTGATATGCAGGATGGCTCGTAGAGCTTTAACTCCATCAATCAATCAATCAGGGTATGGGACTGCCATCGGGTAGTTGAGCCTTCGAGTCGAGATTCTCCTTCCACTTGCTAATGCAGTCGATCGTTCCACTGCGCGTCACATCGAAGACAATGAATGCGCCGACGACCTCCTTGTAGTAGACCCGCGTCATATTGCCGCATATCTCCTGGCCAGCGATATCCTAGAGCTGCAGGCGCACTATCGTATTGGCATCCCAGTGCAGCACCTTCAATGTGAAATCCACACCGATATCACTTTAGCTCATCGCCCTGATCAAGTATATACTATATACTTTATGGCGTCTGCCTCGCCTCCCTCTGTCTGTTACATACATTTTCACAAAATCTTCGCTGATCTCACATTTTCAACGGTTTCGGAGTAAACAAAATTGAGAAACAATTATTAATATATTAATATTAAAATATAATATTAATATTTTTTTAATAAATAGATCTCGTCATATATACTCTCAAATATATCTCGTATATATATACCATTCAAACATTTTTTGCTTCATCTCATCTTATCATCTGATCAAGCTTGAAATTGATGTTATCTTTAAATCTAATCGAAATTTCCTTTCTATGCGTAGCTAAGATTTCAAATTTGATTTCAGTTAGAATTTTATTTTTCCTATATTTTTATTTTTAATGATTTATTTATTTATATTTTTTTTAATTTTTTTATTTATTTACAAATTTTTTGCAATTGAAATTTGTTGCTCTGCTTTGACCTTTGTTTTGTTTACATTTTTCGACAGAAGCATCTAGAGAACTATCTAGCTTACTTCCACTCTCTCTCTCTCTCTCTCTCTCTCTTACTCACTCTCTCTCTCTCTCTCTCACTCTCTTTCCCTCTCTCTATCTCTCTGACCACTTAGCCAAAATCTGCGCATGTTTAATTTTCATTATAATTCAAGTTCTTTTCTTTGTTGTTTTTTTTCTCTCTGAGTTTTTTTTTTTGTTATTGCGTTTGTGTAATTAAAGTATCATTCACACCGTGTGTTCGCACAAAACTAACGGCATTTTGCTAAAATAATAATAAAAAAAAAAGACAGGTGAGCGCAAGTGAGTGAGCTATAGAAAAAGAGCGAGGTAGAGAGAAAGAGAGAGCGAGAGAGGGGAGGAGCCAGATTGGGTAGCGCAATAACAAAGCAAACAACAACGAAAAAGAACAAAAAAAAAAAATACTTTTTTTTTTGTCGTTCGTTGCTTCCGCCGTGCGACAGAACCCAACAAAAGCGGGCCGACTCAATGACTCAACTTCAGATTGTAGCCCTCACCCCCCCCCCCCTCACCCTGCTCTTGGAAGCCCCCCACTGAACCTCTTCACTATCTATATAACGAAGCACTCTATTCTGTCGTTTTGCCTTGTCCCCCACCGCGGTACTCATATCACAGGCCCTGGCCTGTCCACGCTTGACAATTCTTTTAGTCTTTGACCTTTTCGGGGCATAATTGTTGTGTGTGTGTGTGCGAGTGTGTGTGTGTGTGTGTATATATGCATGTGTGTACCTGCTGTAGTTTTGTCGTGCTGGACAATTAACATGAACTTTTAGCTTTGCTTAATTACTTGAAGTAGTCGTCGCAGTTCTTAAAATGACGCAAAAAAAGGTCGAAACGAAAAAGACAAAAACAAAAAAAAAAAAAAAAAAAAAAACGATCCAGCTTGAGGTTAATTACATTTTGAAGAGCAACAACAACAGCAAAGCAAAGCAAATTGAAATGCTGCTGTTGTTGTTGCTAGCAACAGTCGCTGCAGTTAGTTAATGGCACAGACATCAAGCGGCAACAGTCCGTGTGACAATTATGTAAATGGACAAACGCACTTGGCAGCAGCACTTCGGCGTTGTGTGTGAAAATTGTTGCTCTTGTTGTTGTTGTTGTTTTAAAAAACGAAAAAAAAATATATATATAAGTGAATTTTGTTTGCTGAAGGTCACACACACTCACACACACACACTCAGTGCTAGCGAGTTACCGTTAAGTGCTGGCTTTTGGGGGTCAATTGCAGCTAGTTTGTGTCTTAAGTCATTTGTTTTGCTATATCAAGCTGTTAGCACAAAAGATGTACATCACAATAAAGGGGCAGAGAGACACGGAAAAAAAAGTTGTATTGCGGAAGATAGATTATGCACGACAAAATATATTGTATGAGTGTGTGTGTGTATAAGTGTGTGCATATCTTTTGTATAGTGGACGTGAATAGTTAGCTAATATCTCTTAATGTACATAGATGCTGAGGCACAGCCGAGGCTCAACCTTAACATTTTTTGGGGAAGCTATTGAAGAAGTATGCATACTCATGCATATCTAAGTGGATGCTGGATAACAATGCTAAAACAAAGACAATTTTATTCATTGTTAAGTTTTTATACAATTTTCACTTAAATTTGCAAAAAATTTGGAAAAATATTTATTAAATTTTTTTTTTTTTTATGAATAAATATATAATTTTTAAAGCATCTTATTTACTTTGAATCAGAAATCTTTACGTTACTTCATGTTACTCAACATTAATCAATGCTGCTCTACTTAACTGCGTTACTGTACATCACCTTAGCTGTTACGTTAATTTACGTAACGCCACGTCTCTTTACGTGAATGTACTTAACGTTACACAACTAAACGTAGCTTTGATAATTCATAAAAAATATAACTAAATGTACTTTACTTAATTAACCTTACTTAACGTAATAGTACGCTGCTTTACGTAAATTTGCATTACGTTATGCTGCTTTACATTGCGTTACGCTGCTTTACGTAAATTTGCATTACGTTACGCTGCTTTACGTAAATTTGCATTACGTTATGCTGCTTTATTTTGCGAAACACTGCTTTAAGTAACTTCACATTACGTTACGCTTCTTAGCGTATCTTCACAATACGTTACGCTTCTTTACGTAACTGTACATTACGTTATACTGCTTTACGTTAATTTGTATTACGTTACACTGCTTTACGTAACTTTACATTACGTTGCGTTCTCTACGTGACTTAGCATTACGTTACGCAAATTAAGGTAACTTTTGTATTGCTTAACGCTGCTTTACTTACAATAAACAGGCACCTTACGTGGCTTTACGTAAATAATGCATAATGTTACGTTTATTTATTTATTTATTAAGAAGTTACAGTTAATATAAAATTAACTTTAACTTAAGGTTAAAATACATTAATATAAGTTACTTTACTTAGCGTAACTTCACTTTACGTTACGTAACTAAACATAACTTTGCGCTAATAAATAATAATTAGTTATAGTGTTAGTTGTACTTTATAGTGCTATATTCAAGCTTACGTAACTCTACGTTACTATACGTAAAGCGCCGAGAATCAAACAATTAAAACATTTAACTTATCTTAACTTTAGTTCTCATTCTAAACTTGGTCAAAACTACAAAAAAAAATGGTGTTAAGCCTAATTTCTTCCATTGATTCGGCTGGCTATATAACAATATAAAGCTACCAATAAATCAATTACATATAGAAACTTAGCAAATACTATTTGTATATGGCTAGAGCTACCTGAAAGCACTCTCAGCTCTCAACTCAAATAGATGACACTCGAGTGCGTGTGTTGAGTCATCATCAATAATGCATGCGGCATGTGAGGCAGGCAACATTTTGGGGAAGCTGTGGCTCTGGCTCTGGCTCTGCCACAGAGCTGGCTGTGGCATTCGATTGAAGTCTTCTGTACGATATCTAAATGCGTTGCGCTACACGCTCGACGCGAATGCAAATGAACTAAAATTTACACATCTGCATCGGCTCATTAGATGAAAACACACAACAACAACAAATACTAGAAGAAGAAAAAAAAACAAAAACTTAACTAACAAATAAATAAACAAACAGCCGTTAGAAGCAAAGCGCCGATCATTTCGAATTGTGTTTTATTTATTTATTTATTAGTATTATTTCGTTTTTTTGATCAGTCCGCTGCGGTTATCGCATATGTATGTATGTGTATATTTACATAAATATATATTTATTCATTTGAAGCGGTGCAGCATTTAAAAGCGCATCTATCTTGGCTGCTGGCGCAGCGTTATCGAGGCACGAGTTGGCTACCGAAAATTAAAGTCCATTTATTTCACTCACTCTCAGTCTGTCTCTCTCTCACTCCCTCTTCGCTTCGCCTTTCTCTCTCACTCTCTCAAGTTGACTGCAACACGAAGTATGCATAAATATTTACATTAATTTTCAATTAAGTTAATTTGCATTACATTTGAGCCACTAACACACGACACCCTCAGACCACGATGTACCGTAAGCCAGCAGCCAATTTAAATTAGTTACTGCTAGAAATGGGAAAAATACGAATTTTGAATACCCTAAAGCAGCTGCAAAATGCAAATAGAGAGAGTGGAGGGGAAAGAGAGTAAAAGAGAGAAAAAGTTGTATAGCGTTAACTCGACCAAGTGACCATGGCGGCTGCTCCATTAGATCTTGAAGCTCAGTTTGCACTTGAAGCACTCATTACGTAACTAAGAAGATTTTAAGTCTCAATTCCTAAACAATAATTTCTTATGTTATATAAAAGACAAAATCATTTTCAGACATATTTCCACAGCTAACTGAATATGAAGAGCTACGCTACGTATTATCAAGTATGAAATTGAATTGAATTGGAGCATTAAAAATAAATAAATAAAATTAATATTAATATTACAATTAAATTTAAAGTTAAAATTCAAAAAAGAATATTAAAAAATAATATTATTAAGTAATATATTATTAGAGATCATATTAATACATTTTTTTTAGTATTTTTAGTTAGTTACTTCTAAGCAATTCAAAACAAATTTAAAAAATAAATAAAAATTAAAAAAAAAAAAAATTAAAAAAATATAAAATATATAAGAAAACTCTTAGCTAACCTTAACAAAAATATTTGTATTTATATATTGTATTTATTTTTCAGTTATCCGATTTTTCTTTGAGCTTATAAGAATTTCTAAACAAATAAAAACAACAAATTCAAATAAATAAAATAAATATATATAAAAAAAAAAATAAGAAAACACTTAACCTTAAAAAAAATTTTTTTTTTTTTATTATTATTTATTTACTTTATTATTTATTTATTTTATTTTTTTTTAATTTTATTTTTTTATTTTTATAAAAAAATTAAGAAGGCTTTTTGAGGAATAAATAAATTAAATATGGAGGCTTAAAATAAATAATAGAAGCTTTAATAATAATATAAATAAAAAATATGAGAAAACTATGAGAAAAATACGAGAAAACTAAAACTATTAAAACATGTTGCTCAATAAATTAAATAAGCTGGATATCAAACTGTTGGATAATGAAAACTGAAACAATTAAGTAAAGATGTTGGGAGCTTGAGTGAAGATAGAGTAGATTCAACTACAATTTAACTAAGAGATGAAGGAGTTAGAGGAAATTCAATTAAATTACAGTAAAGATTAAAGCAAGCTGTAGCTCTGGGCTTCTACAAGCAAGTATATATAAATATATATTTCAAGTCGTTACAAAATACATTAGCTAGCTAATATACCTCCGCACAATATAGATTTATCAAAATCAATACAATTTATCGACATGTATCTAGGATATTAAATAGGAGAAAATGAAACTGCAGCTGTGGGGGTTGCTGCTGCTGCTGCTGCTGCAGTTGATTTTGCTGTTGAGCTGGATCAAAGCCACTGCGATAGAAGACGACAACATGCGGCAATTAATCAACGAAATGAGTTTTATGCATTTTAAATGATCGCCCGCTCGCCGACTCGCTCACATTCGCTTTAGAAGCCAAAAAGGCGCACCGTTAGCTGCCGCTTGACGCCGCCGGCCGCACTTGGGCAGTCAATCAACATGGATGTTATGATGGGGCGGGCGGGCGATGGCCCGCTGCAGCTGCAGAGACGTTCCACAGACTTGCCAAGAAGACGTGAAGACTGCGAGAATGTAAGAATCAAGCATCAACTGTATGCAATTTTCAAATCAAATTCGCTTTCATGCCATTTGGCCACAAAATACAAAAACAAAACAACAAAAAACTGAGAAAACTTGTAAGAATTGCTACAACTTACAAAATGTTTGACTGGCACATACCCTGTGCGCTTGGCTCAAAACTCAAAAAATTTTATAAATACGCAAATGCACAAAACTCTTTAAAAAATCTAGAAAACTTTGACATTCAAGCAATTTTGGAAACAAATTTTGAGATTCCTGTGAATAATGATTTGTATAACAGGCAGAAAGAGGCATGATAGACCTCATAACGTATATATCTTATATACATTTCAATATTAAAATCTATTTAAAAAATTTTAAAAATCTTACGTAAAGCTGTTTTACTTTTGTTTGTACTAGCTGCAAATGTAGCTATGAAATTCTTTGTATAAAATTGATGAAATGCTTTCAATTTATAAAATATACGTTAACATAACAGAGCTCATTATCCAAATGTTATAGGACAGCTGAGTTCTTTGAGTTATATTACGAAAATATTTATTATGCAGTGTTCGGTATAATATATATTTCTGTATATATATATATATATATATATATATTCCTATATAACATATACAATTATATGATCATACATTTTGTATATTTTTTTAATTTAATTATTTTTTTTTATAATGTATATAACGAAATCTTCTTGATTGTAGATCTTATTAAATATGCGTGCATTAACAAATACTAAGATTATAAAAAAAATTAATAAATAATAGTAAATTAATAAATAAATGTAAAAAATGTATGATAATATAATATATTATACAGGAATTTATATACAAAAAGTTTTAAATTTAATTTAAATTATTAACTATATAATAATAATTAAAATATATATATACATGCTCATATATTATGCATTAATTTGTTGCACATAATTATCTTACTTATACACTCTCGCTCTCGCTCTCTACCTCCCCGCCCTCCACTCACTTACAGGGTATTTATTTTTTTTTTTTTTAGAGCAAATTTCATTGCGCACGGCTGCCGCACATAAATTTAATAAAAGACTACACGGCACACACACACATACACATATACAGGGGAGACACGGCAAATGTTAGCCAACTGCTTATCATGGCTGTGGGGCACAGCTTGCTGGCAACGCGCATAAAAAAAACACACAGATGCACTTAATGTGCGCCCACCTCTTGTCAGCTGCCCCAAGCCCCTCCCCCCTCACTCCCCCCTCTCCCTGTCAACTAATGGGGTGTGGCATTGGTCAGTGCAAATAAATTAAAGAGCAACGCGCGAAAAATCCACAACAACAAGAATTTGCCCGATTGAGCAGTGAAGATGGGCAGAGCGATGAGGAGTAGGGTGAGACGGTGTAGATGGTTAGAGGGAGTCCCAAGAGGTGGGTCGTGGGCAGTCGGGTTGGAGGAATTTTGATTGCATTTCATTTCATGATTTGGCTTTTGTTTGCTTTGCAAATTGCGCCGCAGCGAGGGAGGGAGATTGAAAGCAGCAGATTGAAAGGAGGCAACGATCAAGGATGAGAATGAAGCTTGCAGCTTAAGGATGTGCAAAGAAGCAAGAAGAGAGGCAGCAGAGAGGACTAGAAACATGTGAAGAAGCTGGCTGCTTTAAGAGAATGAAGAAGAAGAAGAGCAGATGCGACGGCTGAAAGAAAAAAAAACAAATGATGAAGTTGTACTTTACAGGCAGCGCAGACTGAGCCAAAAACAAATCAAAGAACTGAGACTGAGCATTGAAACAAAGGCAAAGGCAAAGGCTTTTAACTGCAGATAAGACTGCAGATGAGAGGCTGAACGAATGAACAGATGAGAAAGCAACACCAGCAGCAGCAGCAGCAGCAGGAGAGTCTCCTCGCTCCCCATCTGGCTGAGGCAAACTTTGTGCTTTATGATTTCTTATCTGCTGCAGCTGCCTGCACAGCCCAATTGCTGCATGTGTGTGTGTGTATTTTGTGCGTGTGTGTCATTCTTTGAGCAAATAATGGCAACAATTACCAAAAGGCAGCAGGCCGGCAAAGCCAATGGCCAAACAGCAAACAGCCAACTGATTGCATTGCGATGATTATGCAATTTAGCAGCTTGTAAGTGATTGTTTGTGGGGCGTTCTGCAAAGACCAAAAAAAAAAGGAAACAATTGATGCAGCAGCAGTCGAGGCAGGCAAAGGAGCTAAAGGATTGCAAGGTGCAACACACACACACGGCGGCAGCTGTGCCCGAGCCAAGCCAAAATTCTGAATTCTGCTGCACATTTCATTTAGCCTGGCATTTAGCCAATTTACAAACTCTGCTTCTTCTGCTTCATTTTTTTTTGGCTTTTTTACGTGGCTCTTTTTTTTCGTTTGGTTTGCTGCGCTGATTGTTACAATTTTTGTGCAGCAGTTGCAATTTGTATTTTAAAGACATGCAACATGCGCCAATGCAAAAGCAAAAGGAAGTTGAACGCGTAATGCTCTGCAGAACGAAGCAGCTGAAATATGTTCAGCGTAAGCATTTAGCTATAGCTAAAGAAATTAAATTTTCCATTTATTTATTATTATTTTTTTATTATTTTTATTCATTTTATTATTATTTTTAATATTATTATAAATAAATAATACTAAAAAAATTATACTATTAAAAAAATAAAATTAATAAAAAATAAAATAATAAAAAAAATAAAAAAATAAAATTAAATCAAAATAAAATAAATTAAGAATAAAATAAATAAGAAATAAATTAAATAAAAATAGAAAAGAATACATATTATCATCTTTTTAAAGAGAGAATAAATTTATTTTTCTAAAATGAGCCCTGACTATATCAGTCTCTTTGTAAAGATATATGTAAATTATCTCTATATACTATAAAGAAACTAATCTCTCTTTAAAATTTCCTATTAAACACAATTTGTATATTCCCATTCCGAAAATATTCCTAATATAAATGGAATGAAATTGATGCTTGAGTTAAATAAATCTGTTACTGTTTCTGCTTCTTATTAAATAGAATTTGTTTTCTGAGTTTAAATAATCAAAAACTGAAAAATGTATTAAATAATTAAAAAATTAGCTAAAATTTGAGTTGAATAAAGCTTTTGGCTGCTTCTTCTTCTTCTTTTTCTAATCAAAACAATAGAACTAAATGCATGCGTATAAAACTTTTATAAAAACTATATCAAGCTGTAACATAAGAAAAATCTGTCTGAAACTTAAATTCAATTCATATTACCAAAGAGTGATTAATAGTCGACTATTAAACAATTGGAAAATTAGACTATATTGACTATAAAACATATATGTATACATATATATTGCATGTATGTGATCAATCGCTTAGCCATGTCGCTAAGCTTCATTTTGGTTAGGGCATTTGCAGCTAAGCTTCAAAATGATGAGCCTGATGCATTCAAGCGCTGCTCAAATGAAATAATCGTAATTTTAACAGCTGCTGGCCAAGAGGCAGCCCAACAACAACAACAACAACAACGGCAGCAGCAATTGCGACGACGACGGCGACGGCAATGCAAGACACGAAAGCAACTAATGAAATCATGTTCAAGGTCAGGCAATAACAAAAATGTACAAAGAAATTCATTGAACCGACGCGTCGCATCGCGTCGCGTCGCGCCGACTTTCGACAACAACAAATTTTGAACAAATTGTGTGACAAATGCGACAATCGACAATCGGCCCGAGACCCAATGACGATTGCAATTTTTGTTAATTTTTTGTTTTTCGGACTTTTTTTTATTTGTTAAATACCTGGAACCCATTCCATTTGCCGTTGCCATTCCCGTTTGCCCACATGCTACGTATACGTACATATATATGTATATGTATATGTGTCTATCGAGTGACCGCAAATTAATTTCGCACAATTGAAACGACGCTCTGAGCAGTGGGCGCTATCCTTGTCACACTTGCGCTCAAAGGGGGCCAGGACGCGAGGATCTGCTCAAACATTGCCTCGCCTCGCACCCCCCAATACTTTCGATAACCACAAAACTCACATTGAGCTGTGACACGACAAAATGTCTAAAGAGGAGAAATAAAAGGGTACAAAGTAGAAGACGAAATAAGTAATACGCTGCTGGTGGGTAGTGCACGACTAATTTATACCTTAAATCTACTTCTTTAACTCTTACGAATCTTGGAGTTTCGTTTCAACAGTGAGCAGCCTTTGAGTGAGTTCTATTGGACAAAGCGGATCTATACGAGAGTTAAGAGCGGGACAAAGCTAAGTTCGAGTAGTTCACGACTTGCTAATACCTTGACTTGTGTCGCGTTTGCCTCTTGTCCTTTGGGGAACTTCTATGCTCTAGCTCTAAGAGTCTGCGATCAAGTGGGCAAACATTTCTTATTAAACTACTTATGCAGACAACTCAGGAGTTCACTTTATATACAATATATACATATATTCTTGTTAATATCAGATTCCATTAAGAAGAACTGCTACTCCCTCACATCTCCATGTTATGCTTTTAACATTATTATGCGCTGTTAATAGCATAGCTCCCACTCCAGTTGCTTTACTGGTTCGCAATCGATGATTAGTTTATACTATATCAATAGCAGAGATCTGATGACAAACGAATTTAATCATAGCCTGTTACATACTCAACCAAAAACACATTGTACACCATTCAGCGCAATTCAATGGGTATACAATAGCATACACAGAACCAGCGCCAACCGCAACAGCACAGCGGGACTGGCACCAGACATACTATATATATGAGGCTTATAAGCTTGACGGGACGAACGCTGCAGGCTGCAATGAGCTGGGGGTGGGCACATGGAGAGTTATGGGGAGAGAGCGAGAGTGAGAGGGAGCGATACTGTGAGAGAGAGCGATGCACAGAGTGGAAGAGACGAGGCTGCTTTGGCGTTTCATTAATCATATGACAAACGATTTTCTTTGTTCGACTCGCAAAAGCTTTATGAAATTTATGCGATTTTAAACAACGGTCTGCAGCCGAAAGTCACACTGCTTCTACGTCCCCCTCTTTCTCCCCCTCTCTCTCTCTCTCTCTGAAGGCGACCAAAAATGCGAATTTTGCTCAGATTTCAGTTGCAATGCGCGACTGCATTAAGCTCGTTTTTTATAAGCAGCAGCAGCATCATCATCAACAACAACAACAACAAGGAACAAATGGTCCGCAATTTGAGAACTGTCCACTGATTCATGCAAGTTGAGATTTAAAGCAAAAAATCCAAGGAATAAATTAACAGTCCAATGCGTGAAAGCAATTAAAAGCCTTTGGCATCAGCTAAAAACAACAAAAAAATAATACCAAACGAGCTGGCAATGCACAAATTGATAAATTGACTGAGAAGCAAAAAATAACTAGCTCGCTTCAAGGTATCCAAATGTAAGAGAGAGATTATTGTAAATAAGATGAATGACACACATATAATGAAACATTTCATTCAGCTCTGATCTGTATAAGTACTTAGGGATTAAAAGTAAACAAAAATACAAAGAAATTGAAGTTCATGATTTATATAATATGCAAAAATAATTTGTATATATATATATTTTTTAACTTTAGAAACTGAATATGCAAAAATAATTTGAATAATTTTTTTTTATTATTATTATTTTATTTTATTTTAGGAAAAAAACTTAGCTCAATATTTAAATTATTATTAATTTTAAAATTATTATTATTATTATTTTATTTTTTTATTTACATCACCAAAAAGAAAAAAATATTTACATATATAATATAAATAAAAATGTATTTATTATTATTAGTTATTATTAAAATTATTTTAACTATTATTATAATTAGAGTTATACAATTATTGTTTTTATTATTTTTATTTTTATTATTATTTTATTTACTATAATTTTTTTATTAACATCATCAAAAAAAAAATATATATATAATACAAATAAAAAATTATTTATTATTATTAGTAATTATTAACATTGTTTTAATTATTATTATGTAATAAAATTATTGTTCTTATCATTTATTACTATAATTAATATTAATTTTACTATTATTATTACTTAAAATTTATTACTATTATTATTATCATTATTATTTATTAATATTTTTAATATTATCATTATTCATTACTATTACTATTATTATTAGTTATTTATTATTACCATTACTCTTTTTATTATCATCATTATTATTATTATAAAAGATCTAATTACTTTCGACTTGTCGAATTTATAGAATAATAAAAATATCCAGATTTATGCACATTTGATGCCCTAAAGCTTTATATTGAAATTATTAAATCTAAGACTAAAAGCCAATTCAAGTTCTTGGACAATGTACTAGCTTATAAGCTGATGAAACACCTGCCTATGGCAGCGCATTTGCTTTACGTCATTTTTTTCAATTTCATATTGGACACGAATAAGAAGGATCTTAAGTTATGCTTAAAGGCAAGTGACTGCTGTTGCAGCAGCTTGTGCCACACGCTGTTGCAGGCTGCATTTTGGTGGCATGCATCGCATCGCATCGCATCGCATCGCATCGCATGGCGTGGCATGGCATGGAATAGCCCGGCTCGGCTCGACTTGGTCTGGCCTGGCATGGCATGGCATTTATGATTAGTTGTGCTTTTGTCAGCTGCTTGGGCCAACTTATTGCAAATTTTGCATGCAAGAATAATAATTGCATAAATATATATGAGAAAATATATATATACAAAAAGATGGCAAGAACAACAAACAAAATGTTAAAGTCGAGCCATTCCATCAGCCAAAACCGAAACCAAAACAAAATCCAAATGCTTTGGCCAATGTCTTGCGCGGATTACGACATACTATATATATATATATATATATATATATATATATATATATATATATATATATATAATATCATGGGAGTAGACACAGACAAACACACTGCACTTGGAATGCTACACATAATTTTGCATAGTTTTATTGAAGAAGAATGCAGCGCCTGGCTGAGGGCCAAGTGGAGTGCTCGACATTTATATGCGCATCACTTAGGCTCGACTTGCCACACAATTCTTCAGTTTTCTATCCGCAAATTCCAAATTCTGAAAGAGAAAAAAAGAAACAACAACAAAACAGCTGAGCGGAATTCATAAAAGCCAAACACTGTTGTGAGAAAAAATGGAAACACAAAAAATATGAAGTAAGTGCCACAGCAGCAGCAACAGCAGCCTTAACCAATTCAACTAACCCTATAGAAACATATTTTTATATAGATACATTTATAGACTGACTTTGAATACCCTGTAATTGAGGCGTGGCATAAGCAGAGTACTCGAATTAGCTGCGCTTGTTAGTAAAAGCTGTTAGCCTTAAACATAGTTAAAGTTAACATAATATAGTTAACATAATGTGGTTAACATTCATATTAATTATAATAATTAACAGATGTTAAGCTTAGCATTTCATTAAATGTTTAGCTTACATAAAATATATATATATGTTCCATACTTATCATATATACCCAGATATCTAAACTTATTACCAATATATAGGGTATTCCTTCGTCATACTTCATACAGTCAAAAAAGGTTCATTCAATCTAATTCATTCTGACAAGCTGAGTGAATTAGTTGAAATACTACAGACTAACTGACTAACTAACTAACTAACTATATATAAACATATATGAAAAGAAGAAGCAAAAGTAGAAGAGAGTGTGAGAGAGAGAGAGAGAGAGAGAGAAAACTCTTCCATAGCTCTAGCTATGACATAAGAAAATGCCTATTAAATGCAACATTTTCATGGCGTAATTGCAAAGAAGCAACAAACAACAACAACAACAACAACAGCAGCAAGAATAGCGAGCAAAATTCAGCTGAGCGCAAAAACAAAAGCGGAAGCTTTGGCAATGATCATGCAAACTGCTCATTCATAGGATAATTATTCCATGAGTTCATCATGAATACCACACTCACACAAACACACACACACACGCACACACACATGCAGCAATTATTATTGAAGTTGTTGTTGTTATGGTGCACCTTTTAATGCATTCATTGCGCTATTCTCTACACCAAAGCCAATGTCGTGGGAGTCGCACCACAACTAACCACCCGCTGCACCCGCCACCCGCTGGACCACACCTTTGCAGCCAAACGCCTACCCCCTCTAGCCAAGCGAACCCCGCCCCTCTGTTCTGTGCACCCCTTTAAGTGAATTGCATTGCATTTTTAATGTTTTCATCGCGTAAACTGCATAAATAATTAATATGAAGCAAATGCCGCGAATACAAAGATCAAGATATATACACACTATCTATATATGTATATATATATATAATTACATATATGTATGCATTTAAATATATATGATGCATATTCTCCATACTTTTGTGTCTAGGAAATCTAGAAACGGAAATTTTGTCTCTTATGTGAAACAGTTATGTGTCATCAAATGTTCTATATAATATATAGCTAGATAAGATATATATATATCTGTTCCTTCCATACAATCAAGCAAATAGTTTTGGTATATTTAACAAACATTTGAAGTTCTCTAGAAAAGTAAGAAATACGCTGAATGCAAAAAGAAAATTTCTAAAAAAAAAATGTAAAAATTAAAATTTAAAAAAAATTTGCACATTGGCAAAACAGAATTTTTTATAGAAAATATAAATATAAAGGATATATACTAGATGAAGAATACGTATAAAATATATTAAAATAAGAGAAAAGAATATTCTGGACTTAGCAAAAGAAATGTGTATAAAGAGAAAAAGCGAAAATAAAGAGATAGAGATTGAGAGATAGAGATAGCAAAAACTGAGAGAAATTATATAAATAAATACTTAAATATATATAATATAAAAAAATTAATAGTATTCTCTATGTTCTCCACCTTTCAGCGCAGCTCTAAGCCAATTCTTATGAAATGGAAATTTCAAGAACCTTTCAAGTCTCTTCGAAAAGTGCAATGCAAAAAAGCACAACAGATGACAGAGAGTAAGAGTATATATACATACATATGCATATATAGTAAAAGTATAGCTAAACCTTTTACATACATACATACATACATACATACATACATACATACATACGATGCAGTCAATAAGCATTTCATGACACAGATTTTCAATTAGAGAATTGAACAGCGAATTGCATTGTTTTTGGAATTTGATGGCCCTGCCCTGGGTTACTACTTGACTTACTCATAAACAGACACAGACAAAGATCGCTAAAGAGAGTGAGAGAGAGAGTGAGAAAGTATGTGAAAGGGAGAGACGATGCGACGCCTACGCCATAAACATATGCTCAACCAGTTTCTGTGTATATCCCAAAGTAAATAAAGCCAAAAATAAAATTCTTTGACAATGACAATGACTGAGTGGTCCACATACTTAGCTTCCAATATTGTGTGCACAATATATATGTAGATATATACGCACATATGTATATTTGCACAGCGACTAACTTGCATGTATATATGTACATGTATATAGTATACGAAAGGTATTTATAACTCTCGGTTCTGCTTCTCTCTTCTCTCTTTTTTTTTGGTACGTGCTTGCGTCTTCCTTTCGCTGAAAACGGTAAAAAAGTAAATTTGATTCAATAGCAACAACAAAAGCATTCATTTGTTTAATGTTATTGCTGCTGTTTGTTGTTGTTGTTGTTGTTATTGTTGTTATTGCTGTTTACTCGCTTTTTATGGCTTGCCTGTTTTTTGTTTTGTTTTTTGCTTTTGCTTTTGCTTTAGCTTGGCTTCTGTTGCTGTACAAAATTCTGCGAATTTTTATTGACAAATTTCATTAGAACTTGTACTTTATGTGCTGCCGCCCAGGCCAACAATAGCGAGGCGAGGTGAGGTGAGCATAGCCATAGCACCTGGTGCCTAACTGTTATGAACTGAGCTGAACCGCAAAAAAAATAAACTAAAAAAAAACCAACAAAAACAAAATAAAATCCAAAAAAAAAAAAGCGACAATCAGCTGTAACACAAACAAATGACTTAGGCAACGAACTTGAATTCTTTGCCAACTACAGTGGGCAGTCAATGTGTGTGTAAGTGAGCACGTATATGAATGTATGTGTGTGTGTGTGTATGAGTGTAGAAATATGCGTGTTAAGTTAGCATATATATATATATATATATATATATACTTTAAATATATAAAAAGTTAAGGATAGGAATAAATGATATAAAGAAAGAAAAACTATAATTGATTTCAAATTCTTATTCATAATAATATTTTCAGAGCGCTATTAGTTTCACATAGTTTATATCCTATAATTGCTGAACTAAAAACGAATATACTTTAATGATTTTTAGAGCTTATGCGTCGGTCTTTGGCATTTTCTTTGAATTTGCCCAGGCACTGCTAATGTCTAATTGCCATCTCGTTATGCAAATCCAATGCATGACTGACTTAAGCCAACATAACGCCAAACTGAGCTCTTAATTAACCTGCATACCATATGATGATGTTGTGCTGAAGCAACAGCAGCAGTCGCAGCAAAAGTTCATTAATCTAAATTGTAAACAAATCGCTGAGTTTGTCATCAACAAACTGAAACTCATTAACTATGGATAGCAAATATTCAAACATTCATCTATCTAGCGGCCAGCACCTCAATATCCAGTTAAATGTTGTGGGCGCTGAAGGCGTAGTAGGCAGTGAAGGAGGTAAGCTCTATCACGATTCGAGCTGACTGAAAATGTTCAGTTATTATCAAAGCGTACACCTCACATCAAAGTCAAGTAAATTTGCTAATTTGTGGACTCTATGCGTTTGCGCCTCTGACTAAATCTAGCCCGCTTGCTCTCTCTCTCTCTGTCCCACTCTGGCTAGCTGCGGCTCTGTGTGCAGAGCAGCATGACAAGAACAAATATAAAGAAAAACAACAACAAAATATACAAAAAAAAAAAATCAGTAGGCAAAAATAACAGAGTAAGCATATTCACTACAACATACCCTGTAATTAATTTGGATTTAATACATGAAATAATATTTATTTTTCGTTTGAGTTCATCCTAAGATTTTTCAAGCTTTTAAGTTTTCTACGTTTTGGCTGATAGATCAAAATATATTTGTAAAGATAAACCCTATATTGCTATCATATACAGTTACACAGCTATGTAATACCCTAGCTTTTCACGCATTCTCAACAACTACAGGGTATAAAGAACAACTTTTTCTTGTATTCTTTTTTGCTGCGTATTGAAATGGTAATAGATTCGAGCATTGTGTTGTGCGGAGTTTGTGTGTGTATTTTTGTTGTGCGGCCGCTCATTGTGCGAAATTTGCAAGAACAACAACAGCAGCAGCAGCACAAGCAGCAACAACAATCAGAACAATAAGAGCAACAACATTGTTGCTATAAGTGTTAAAGTTCGTGTGAATGTTGATGCTGACTGTTGTTGCAGGGTGTCGGGGTGCTGAACATCATTATCATGCCAGACTAAATAGCAATACACCAACACACAGAGACACAGGCAACAACAACAACAACGAAAAATGTTGGCCATTGTTTTGCTTTTGTTATTACAATGAAAGCTCTTTGTATAACAATTGCAATCAAATAGGCAACAAGTGTTTTAGCTTTTGGCTGAGACAGACACACACACAGCAACAACAATAACAACAACAACAACTTGCAGCAGCTAAAACAACAACAATGACGCCAACAACTTGTCCATTTTTGGCCACAAATGCCCCATTAAAAGTTACATTGTAATTCCCAATGCCCTCGCTGTGGGTCTTTCATTCGACTCAAGCATTTACGAACTGCCCTCGGCCCCTTTGCCCCATGAAGCCACATGCAGTGCACTGAAGCAAAAATACTGCACATTTTGTATAGATATTTGTTTTCATATTAAATACAATCAGCTTAATTGTAATCAATTTAAAGCTGAAATAGTTCACTTTGTCTGAGATATTGAATATACAAATATTTTCAAAAAAAAAAATGGTTTTAAATTTCTGCTAAAAACTAAGTTAGATGTGCACATTGTTGGATAAATATTTATAGATTTCTTATGCATAAGTCAAATTCCAAAATTTTGCCAAATTCTTAGCTTTAAATGGAGCTTTAGAAAGTTTTATATATTTATTATTTTTTAATATAATTATTTTGCGATGTTTTGAATACACTTTTTAAGCATTTTAAATATATTTTTATGACATTATTTAAATTGTGTTGTTAATTTTAGAACAACTTTTTTTATTTTAATTTTTTCGTTTTTTTTTTTATATTTATTTTATTATTATTATTTTTATTTATTTTTTATTTTGTAGTTATTTTACGGTGTTTTTAATAACAAATTTAAAATCATTTTTAATCTATTTTTTGTTATATTATTTATAATATATTGTTAATTTAAAAACAATTTTTATTATAAAAATTGGTTGCTATTTTTTTATTTTTTATTTTTTATTTTTATTATTTTTTTTATTTATTTATTTATTTTTTTTTTTTTTTTTGATTTATTTATTTATTTGTATTTATTTATTTTTTTATTTTTTAAATGGTATAAATAAATCTAATTTTCCATTTACGGCGCTTATATAACTTATTACTTATTATCTCAATAAAAGTCTTCCTAATATAAAGCGCACTTTATACAGTTTTATATTTAGTATATTAACAATTGAAATACATTTTAAAATAAATAGAAAATTCTTTTATAAATAAATAAAGAACCAGCTTATGTTGTACATATCTGATATCTGATCTAAATCTGATTAATGTCTACAAGTAAAATATTATTTAAAGTTTTGAACTCATCACATTAAGTATGATTATTTTATGAGTATGATCAGAATAAGCTGTAAAAAAGCTTTGTTGCATTGATTACAATATTGAATATTGTAATATAATAATCAAAAAATAAGTAATACAATCTTTAAATCAATCATTGTTAAACAATTTGAATTTTTTTTTTTTTTATAAACTCAACTTTTTGTACATAATTTCAAGCAAGATTATTATAGCTACGTTGCTTTGTCATTAAATTGTACAGATATTGAATGTAATTAGATTAGAAGCAAATATTTTAAAAATATTTTTAAAAATTTTTAAATGAAGCCTAAATCTTAAGTTTACACATGAAATATAATTAAACAAATGTGGAACAACAAATTGATTTTTAATAACAAAATATTCTTTGGCTGCTAAGCTTAATTTTGGTTTGCTTAACAAAGTAGAACAACAATTTGGTAATTTGGTTTTCTCTTAAGCCAGATGTTTCTCTACTATAGCTTTAGTAAGACCAGTAAGAATTGTTTTAAGATATATGTATTCCCTTATAAAAATCAATAATCAAATCATTTTTGCTTTACATTGAGTTCTCATCTGTTCTACATGCATTTAGCCAGAAGTCTTAACTAAAATTGGCTTAAAAAAATTTAAAAATATGAGTAATACAACAAAAAAATATAATTTATATAATTGCAATATTCAGTTAGAGAATTTGGCGCGTCGCCTATGACTTGGCTTGCATTAAGCTTGCATCTAGCGTTGTCTTCTTCGTTTTCTACTTCTCCTTTGACTTGTTCTATTTGAAAGTCTTGGAATACTGTGTTAACATTGTTAGCTTGAAGTAGCTGCCAGATTGGGCCATTGTTGTTATTTTTTTGGTTCTGAAATCGTTTCGGTTGGCTTTTGCATTTCGTTTACGCTTTATGGCTTTCTGTCAGGCCTTTTGTTCGCCCGTTTGGCCTTTTTCTGTTGCAATTGAAGTGGCTTCGCCCTCTCAGCGGCTGCACTTTTTGCTTTCAGCACCTTCGACTGAGCAGCGTTAAATCAATGAGGAAGTAATTAAATCTAATTCAATTTGATTTTGATTTCAATTTGATTTCTATTTAGATTATGGCCAAGGGTTTAGGGTTAACACGGCTTTGAAGGCACTAACACTGCTTAGATTTATTTTTATTTCAAGTTCTTTTCCTATTTTGTTTTTTGTTGTTGTTTATAAATCAAGTGTAAGTGACATTGAAATTTATTATATTTGTTTTTGTTGTTTTAGCTTTTTTTTTTTTTGTATTTTTTTTCAGTAGTTATTGTCTTGCCGCCTCGTCTTTTGTCTTGCTCTGTTGCGTGAGATTTTCGCATGTTCTGCGGCAGTTGAAATAACTCTAAAAGTCTTAAGATATATAATACATACATATATATAGATTTATATACTCAAATCTTGTGATTTATAATTATATATATTAGTTTCAGCTTTTAAATAAAATTATAATCTATATTATCTAAAAAAAAAAATAACAAAATTCCAAGCTTTAAAAATTATTGCAAAGAAATTTGTAGTATCTAAACGACTTTGATTCATAGATGTATTTTACACATAAATATTTTATATGATAATATATATTATAAGTAAAACTTCTTCTAAACAAAATTGCCCTTTAACATTTATATTTTGTTGTAAAAAGAGTTCTTCATACAAGAATTTCACTATCGATAGATTTATCCTATGATAGCTTGCAGCCTTTTCTTATATTTGATATATA
Source organism: Drosophila borborema (assembly GCA_030914335.1). Lineage (NCBI taxonomy): Eukaryota > Metazoa > Arthropoda > Insecta > Diptera > Drosophilidae > Drosophila > Drosophila borborema. Next base: position 8,991,978 of record JAUESP010000307.1, read on the forward strand.
TATATATATGTCGGATTTATCTCAGCCTTAATAGCATTCATTTTAATTGTATTATGAACTCTGGGAGTGTTGCTGTCTTTCACATCCAAGCCTAGACAAAACAACTCTGTACTTAAGCTTCATAACAACTATGTACATACGCTCCATAACAACTCTGTAGTTACTCTCAGACACACTCTAACACTAGCTTGTGCAACCCTAAATTGTTAAACTTAGACAACAGACTCTGCTCTTAACTTTACAATATCATATGTCATATTATGTGAGCTATACGAGATTAACATATATTCTTGCCAAATATATATTATCTTAGAGATTAACTTTGTAAGCTTCTACTTCAATCCCAATTACTTACAGGGTATCTAACAGTCCCAGCCTCACGTTCAGCCCCACTCATTTAATTGTTTGATGTGTCATTCGACATATAACTTGAGCATCATATTAGCTTTAGTATTGCTCTAGGCAATGCCAATTCAAAGTTGAGTTCTTCCCCCGCACCTGTTTGAGTCCCGGGTACGAATTCTTTGCGTGTTAAAATGAAATTAATTTGCATTTTCGCCACTTCCGCTAGATATAGCTGCTGGTATATGGCAGACTTATTGGGGTGTACTAAAGGAAGAAACAAAGTGAGAGGGAGAAGACTGAGAATGAGAATGAGTCTGAGAATGAGAGAGCGAGGCAGATATGTGAGAGAGTCATAAAAGCTGCGCCAATTAGAACAAAAAATATCTTTTGATTGATGTTGCCTAACGTGGAACATGATTTTCAATTTTGCCAAAGCGACTTAGACTTAAATGCGGTTAGAGTATGGGGTATGAACGATACCAGATATGACTCGCCAGTCACGCACAAACGGCACATTTTATGGTTTATACGAAAAAAGGGGAGGAGGGGCGGAGGGCGAGGCAGAAAGAGCTGAGCTGAGCTGAGCAGAGCAGTCGCTATTGCTGCTGCTGCCAGAGAGACATTCACAAAAGCCGCACACAAAATCGGACGATGCGTGGCATTAGCTCGTCTTAATGATTGTGCGTGCGTGTGTATAGTTGCTCTCTGCTGTGGGGTAGTTGGAGCAGCTTAAAATTTAATGAACACACGATGCTTTTTGTTAGCTTCAACAGCAATAGCAACAAAAGGCATGAAAAAACGGCCTTGGCCTTGAGGTCGGTTATTGGCTGTACCGCAACTAACATTAAGCTAAATAATATTTCTTGATGTGAGCAAAATAGAATGGGCAATAGAAGTTATAGTAACGCCAGACAAGACAGATCATTTCAGAACTTAGAACTGATAGCTTCGAATTATTAATTCAAGCTAAAAATTGATCTCAGCAATAAAGCAAGAACAAACAAAAAAAAAAAAACTCATTTCTATTTCGAACGTATATCGATTTAAAGCGGATGTACCTGCCCAGCTACAAGCGAAAAAGAGAGAGGGAGAGCGAGAGTGATAGCAAAAGCGAGAGAGACATACTTACATACATATATATTCAATGTCCGGCCAGGAAATTCACACGTGAATTGTTTAATTAATGCGCTGACATCGACTAAGAAAAAAAAATTCTTATACAGTAGCATAGAGTCAGCGCTTGAGTTGGGGGATTTTAGAATAAATGCGCTTAACGGATGTTCATTGTACAAATATATCAGCAAATTTATGTTTGTTTATCAAATACCCTGTGAAGTAAATAACAGGTGTATATGAACGAAGAGAAGCAATTTACTCTACCATTAGCCCAATGAAAAGACGGACCCATGTAACATACTGAATATTCAATATATAGAAGACCTTACCAATATCTTCTTTTTATTCTCTCGTAACTTTCAGCAGCTCAAGTTGATATGCATTTATCGTTTATGAGTTAAACTTTCATAAGACTGATATAAATTTCTCATTCTAACAAAGTTTTCCGCAACATTACTCACTGAACTCAGAGACTAGAGAAGCTGGATCCACGAAATTTGCTAGATGACATTTGGCATAGTAGCTAAGCATATTTATAAACAATGCTTAAAGACAAACGTTATATACATTATTATATCTCAGTTGACTCAGATTGTATCAGAGCTAGAGCTATCAGTCTTAATGTGTAGGACTCTTGCATGACTTAAATGTTAATAAATGTAAATTTTATTATATAAATACTTTTTATAATATAACTCACTGAATTTGAGGTTTTAAGCAATTTCTGTTGCACCTTCTCTCACACTCTCTCTCTCTCACTCTCTCTCTCTCTCATACAGCTCTTCTTCCCATTTTAATGGGTATCTGGGTACACATTCTATATACTCATTGTATTGCCCTCTGCAAAAGCCAAATCATTTGCGCAAATTATATAACGAATTGGCTTTTAACTGTAGTATTCGATTTAAGCTGATTTTCTGAGATTCTTTTTTTTTTTTTTTTTTTTGGCAATCGATCGTATGTCTTCATTTACTGGCAATTGGAATTCTCAATTGTTGCGAATTGCCAATCGGAACGGTAACAAAGACCTAAGTCTCTATCAATTGATCCGACTAGCATAACGGTCTATGTATGTCGCTTCATCATCTTCTTCTTCTACTTCACCTTCTTGTCTCTCAAGAAGCTGCAATTAAAGCAAGGCAAAAATCTATCCCCCCTTTCCACCAAATAAAATGTGGCTTTAGCATCGCAGCTTTCAATTGCCTGACAAAGTATTTAAGGGGGCAATGTACAATGGCTATAAAACGTGCGACCATTTACAGTTTGAAAGATGATGTAAACTTTATTGACACTTGTGTCAGATATGATTGTGCGATTGGGTGAATGTCTGTTTTAATGCCTGTAAACAATGTTGGCTGAATGCCAAGCCAAATACTTTGGCTATTTAGCTTTTAATGCTGTCAAAGAAGTTCAAGAAGTTTCATCAAATGTAACATATAAAAATTCGTTGCAGTATTTATATAATAACAGATTTATTAGAAAAATACATAAAAAATACATAAAAAAAAAAAAAAGAAAAAAAAACTTAAGAAAAAAATTTTAAAAAATATTTAGATTTAATTTTAATTCAGATATCAATTCAATTCCTTAAATTTTTTTTTTTTTATGTAAGTGCAATATAAAAATAAAATTCAATTAAATAATTATACTTATATTTAAAAATTAACAAACGAAAATAACTTACTCTAAAGTTGTCCATCATTAAGCAGCTGTGCAGCTTCCTTAATCTGGCTGAAATATGCAAAAAGAAAAATTATAAAAATTAATTATAATAATAACAGAAGAAACACAAGCTAATTAAAGCGCAAACGGCAACAATAATTGTTGATTATAATTATATTTTAATAGAATTAAATAAAAGACAACAACAACAAAAAAAAGAAGGAAGACAGTGTGTGAGAGGGATAGCAGGAGGATAAGGAAATCAACGGCAACTGCCAACTCGTTTCATAATTATTGTAATCAAAATCTTGCGAGCGCCATAAAACGTCGCTCATTTAAATGCAATTTATGAGATTGCAATGCAATTGCAAATTAAACGACATTCAATGAAAAAATTAAAATTAAATGTAAAATAAATAAATGAAAAATGAATATAATTTAAGCAAACGAGCGTGAGCAAGACATACCCTGTAAAAATAACTTTACCAATATGTAAATATAATAACAGCGTGCGCAGTTATATAACTGCCAGAAGAAGGCGTTGTCATACGCATAAAGCATACATATATATATATATATATATATATATATATATATATATATATATTTATGATCAGGATCAACAGCCTCATCACATTTTGGCTTGTCTTTGAATCTAACTCTATCTCTATCTGCCTCTCTATCATCTCTCTTGCTTTTCCTCAATCTCAATTTCAATTTCAATTTCAATCTCAATCTCAATCTCAATCTCAATCTCAATCTCAATCTCAATCTCAATCTCAATCTCAATCTCAATCTCAATCTCAATCTCAATCTCAATCTCAATCTCAATCTCAATCTCTATCTCTATCTCTATCTCTATCTCTATCTCTATCTCTATCTCTATCTCTATCTCTATCTCTATCTCTATCTCTATCTCTATCTCTATCTCTATCTTCTATCTCTATCTCTATCTCTATCTCTATCTCTATCTCTATCTCTATCTCTATCTCTATCTCTATCTCTATCTCTATCTCTATCTCTATCTCTATCTCTATCTCTATCTCTATCTCTATCTCTATCTCTATCTCTATCTCTATCTCTATCTCTATCTCTATCTCTTATCTCTATCTCTATCTCTATCTCTATCTCTATCTCTATCTCTATCTCTATCTCTATCTCTATCTCTATCTCTATCTCTATCTCTATCTCTATCTCTATCTCTATCTCTATCTCTATCTCTATCTCTATCTCTATCTCTATCTCTATCTCTATCTCTATCTCTATCTCTATCTCTATCTCTATCTCTATCTCTATCTCTATCTCTATCTCTATCTCTATCTCTATCTCTATCTCTATCTCTATCTCTATCTCTATCTCTATCTCTATCTCTATCTCTATCTCTATCTCTATCTCTATCTCTATCTCTATCTCTATCTCTATCTCTATCTAAACATTCGATAATACAAAAGAAAAAGAATTCATAAGCCACTGAGTAATATTAATTTAATATAACAAACTCGTATCTAATATGATTTATGATATAATGGATATATATATATATATAGAAAGATATATTTTTTTTTACTTTATGCAACCAAGAAACGAACTAAATGATTTTTTTCTGTGAACAGGTTAAATCATTAGTCATATTTAACTTTCAACTTGTTTCGTGTGATTCGGAAATCGCGCTTTTTTATCTTTTTATAAATTTCGCCAGCAAAGAAAAAGAACGCGTTTCCATTTCATAAGATGCGCTACAACAACAACAACAACAAGAACAACATCAACATTCAAACGACTCATTCACTTAGTCAGATTCGAGCTTGAATTTGTGAAGCTGGCGAGTCCAAGTCGATTCTGGTAGTTTAAGTTGGGCCTAACCAGTCAGTCAGTAAGTCAGTCAATGAACTGCAAAAATCTGCAGGCCAATTGAAGTCAGACAGCGGCCTGGTCGACTGTGCTAATGCGCTACTAATAAGCGAAGCTAAGCGGAGCTTAAGAAATGAATAACGAGCGTGTGTATAAGAATGTTTGAATGATTTGTTTTGGAAGTATATATTGCTTGATGTATCACTGGGCTAAGTCAATGAGTTGGTAGCATTTAAAAAAGAGCTCTCGATCTTTTCATATATTGTATGTATTATGGAAAACTTGGAGCTTTAAAACCATTAATAATAATGTGCAATAGATAATGTAATACGATTCGACCTTCCTCACATTGAGAAATTTGATCATATGTAGAAGATACAAATTAAAATCGTATTCAATTGATCTTTAGAATAGAATAGAATAGAATAGGTTAAGGGACATAAAAAAGGAAGTAAATCTTCTACAGTCAGATATATATCCTCTTATCTATAGAGTATAGAATGTTCTGAGCACATAAATACTCAAAATTTGAAATCTCTAACTTTAATAGAGAACTACTCTCATACAGACGTAACAGACATCCGGAGCTACAACCAATCCAACTTATTAGTATTTGTCTCTAATTAACTTTCAATAAAATTTGAACTTCTTCAACATTTCGAATAGCTTTAAAAGTGTGTAGCGCATAGTCTTTGCAGCTGACCAATAACAAAACTCTCAACAACAGCGAAAAAACAAAATATAACAAATCGCCAAAAACAATTTGTGAATGAATGCAGACATAAAATAACAATAATTTAAGCAAAGAGCCAACAACAACAAAAACAACAACAAAAACAACAACAACAACAACAACAGCAACAGCAACAGCAAGCAAATTATTTGGGCAAAGAAAATTACTCGTATATATATCCATGTAGCTGCCAAATCTAATAACAGTTGTTATACATTCTTAATTTGCTGAAGCACCCAAAAATAGTTAATGCCAAAAGACGTCCAAAAAATAAAAGAGAGAAAATAATATGAAAAAAATGCCTAAAATAGTTAAAAATACCTTAAGCTTCAAATTGGCGAACCATAAAATACACTTACGAAAGTTAGTTATATTATTATAATATTATTATGTGTATATAAGTTAGGAGTCTTATGGAAATTAAATATGTGCTTAGCTAAAAATAATTTTTTCAGCTTTATTTTAAATGAATATTGACTTAAAACCTATTTTCAGCTTAGTTCAAGTAAAGTTATATGATCTACACTTCATTTATCATCCATAAGATAACACGCACACTCTCTCTATATCTCTAACTCTCTCTCTCTTTCTTTCTCTCTTTCTCTCTCTCTTTCTCTCTCTCTTTCTCTCTCTCTTTCTCTCTCCCTTTCTCTCTCTCTTTCTCTCTCTCTCTTTCTCTCTCTCTTTCTCTCTCTCTTTCTCTCTCTCTTTTTCTCTCTCTCTTTCTCTCTCTCTTTCTCTCTCTCTTTCTCTCTCTCTTTCTCTCTCTATCTCTGTCATAATATATATTGGGCTGATTCTTAAATGACAACTTCCATTTGCTGGAACCTATAGTTAAACTTGACTTACTAGCTAGACATGCTTAATCCAAATCTAGAAACATATTTCTTATCTGGTTGTTCAGATATTCCAACAAAATATTGAAAGTTTAATAGTTTAATTTGCTCTCTCAAGCTCTATCTCATTCAGTCTTCTCTGAGCATTGCTTGCATAGAGCAGCATCTGTTGCAATTTCACACTCCAAGTTAAGCTCCTCTAAATTCCTAGACTAGTCAAAATTTAATTGAGAAACCCCTGAGCAGTAATACCTTTAGATATCATAACTGTCTTGGCATTGTTTTTACGCTAAGTCAAATAACAATGATGCTGACGATGCTGATGATGATGGTGCTGATAATATTGGGGTATGTGATTCTAATGAAATGGGTAGTTGAAGGACTGCCGCCACACAATCACGCAATAAACTGTTGAGCAGAGTCGCTGTATTAAAATGTACTCCCAAGTATATGTAGATATATACAGAAAGACTTAATTTAACTCTTGAAAATCATAATAGATTGTATAAACAGAACAGAAGTTCTATATAAGTATATCACAGCATAGTTCAACTACAATATAACAAATGCTGAGCTATACAGTAACACTTAACTGCCAGTACGCAATTTAGTGTATTCAAATTCACATTATTAAGCACAAACATGATCACACATATTTAAGCTATAATTAGCTAGAGAGTGAGCGAGAGACACAGTTGAATAACGACATTTAATGCTGCAAAGATCAGCCTCCCCCCTCCACCCCCAGCTATGTGGGTGGGCCGATCATAGAGGCTGGCACTGCTAATTGCCAGCTGACCAAATGTGTTGAAGATGAGAAAGAAAAGCGCAAAGAAAAAAAAAATAGAGCCTGGCCAAGAGAGCGTCAATTAGAGCGCAAACGAGCGCCGATCATTAGGAAAAAGCAATTTTTTTTTTTTTTTGATGGCGACAACAGACGATTGGGACAATTGTCAGTGATAGATAGCCAGGCAGCTAGCCAGCTAGCCGGAGGATGGATGCCTGGACAGCTGAATAGTTGGATAGTTGAGACTTGGTATTCGAGTCGAGGCCATTTGTGGCTATATCAAAGCGGGAGCGGCCGACTTAAGTGACTAATTTATGGCCTTTTATGAGCGCATAAGCGATGCGATATATGCGAGTCCAACTATGTGCACGTAATGCAATGCAATTGTAACAATCGAAACAATCGAACCCCAATGAAACCAATCGAAACAACGGTCTACATATACATATACTATATTGCATAGGTGGAGACGATAGAAATTGTGGCTGTCATTGTTTAATTGCAGATGTTGTTCCATTCGCTGTGATGCCAAATGAGAAACCAGAAGAGAGAGAGAGAGAGAGAGAGAGAGAGAGAGAGAGAGAGAGAGAGTGAGGGAGAGAGAGAGGGCAGGGAGGAGGGCATATTCCCAACTTATTCTTACAAAATTCTACAAAATACCTATAAATATTTCAATTTATGCCATTGTGCCAGGCACCTGCTGACAGTGTGCAGGCAAACGACCCTGGGGGCCCTACCATCAGCAAAGCTCACACAAATATGCAGCATTCTACGACTATGCAACAAAAAAGAATATATATATATATAAATATCTGGGAGTTAAGATCGTGTCAGTGGTCGGCTTCGCTCATTAAGCATGCTTCATTTCTCTGGACATTTATAGGCACGTCAACAAGTAGATTTTAATGTGAGCTGTAGAAATGAAAAACAAAAACAAAATTTTCAAAGTGAAATACTGAAAAGCTGTTGAGGCTGAGGAGCTGATGTGCTGAGGAATCAAGTCGTAATCTCGGCCCGTTTATCAAAAAAAAAGTAGCCACAGAGTGAAAGATGGAAGAAGAGCGAGAGGCAGCGAGAGAGAGAGAGAGTGAGAGAGAGAGGGAAAGAGAGAGGGAAAGAGAGATATGGCAGTCCGAAATACGCACACTAATTGGCCTAACAAGTCGATTCAGATATTCGTAGAGTTTCGAAATAGATAGGGAGTAGGTGGGCAAGGCGAGAGATAGAACGAGAGAGAGAGAGAAAGGCAGAGCAAGAGCGAGGGGGAAACTTTAGGTTAGATGCAGCTGCATATGCAAATCAACTGCTGCCCCTCTTTGATTATTATAAAAACCAAAAAAAAAAAAAAAAAAACAAAACCAAAACAAGATTGAAGTTAAATTTTAATTTGCTTTTAAATTTCTGAAGCCTTTGGCTTTCGTGGTTAATTTTTAATGGTAACTGATTTGCATTGGGCCAAAGACAACAAAAGAAGAAAAGAAAAGTCCAGTTTGGCCAAGCGCCAGGTTGAGAATTGAAAAGAGAAAAACCTTTAACTCGACAGTTTTATGTGACAAGAATCGATAGTTATCAAAAAAAAAAAAATGCAAGGCTATGCGAGTGACGAGAATTGGGTCAAACTGTGGATAATGAATAGAACCTGATAGGTAGCAGTAAAATTGTCAAGAGAAACGTTATCGTTATATATATATATCTTATATGTATATAACGATCGCGAGATATATAAATATATATCTCTATATGTATCAACATTCATATCTATATTGCATTTTTCATTTTGCATTTCGTTACGCCAATTCTCTTTCGTCTTCTTTATGAGCTTGACACACACTTGACACGCAGTTAAAGCTCTTGCTAAATAGTTTATACAATTGATTTATCCTTAGAGACAGCTGCTAGCTTAAAAGCGAAACAAATGTTTTGGCTCTTTGAACCAATTCGTTTTGCTGTGCTGAAGTCTTGCCCAATTCGGCTAGTCTCTAGAGGCCAAAACAAACAAGCACTGACAAAGCCAAGTTAATAGTGGTTTATGAATTTTGTGCAGAGCTTGTTCGCATGTCAACTTTGACAGCATGTCAAACAAATTATACACACAAATAGTATTACATAATTAAGAGATGGAAAAAAAGAAGAAGTAGAAAAAAAACTAAGCTATATTCATAAATAGGAGCAACAAATTTTGACAGCTAGATCAAGTGACTGTCAACGATGACAGCAAGTTGATGGAACAAGAGCAATTACAAATGACAACGAGTTTAACTGTAAGCTGTAAGATGAGCCAAGTGCATGTTAATGTAACTGTCAACTTTGAACAGTCGAAATCTTCAACCCAACTAGCTACATTTTATGCAGTTTATTATTGTTTGCGCCTCTCTATGCAATTCTCAGCGCATTTCAATGGCCAGGAAGTGAAAAGCAATAAGCTCAGTTTAACTTTTACGACAACCAAAATAGAAATAGATGAAGAAGAAAAAAACTTGAGCTGATTTTAAGCATTTAACGATGCCCCGCAGCTCGGTAGCTTTAGAGAGAAAAAAATCAGATTTTTACGATGAGAATTGAAGCTGCTTGGGAGCACAAACAACACACTTTTCACACACACACACGTGTATATCAATAAAAATGCAACTGATACTCGATCAAAAAAAAAGGGGCGCGACCTCATAAAATTGACATTAAAAACCGCTAGAATGACAAAAAGTAAAAAGTGTTAACTAGATGTGGAGGAAATGTAATAAAAATAAAGCAAACTCGTACTTACAATAATAATACAATACTAAAGGCGTTTTTAAGAACCAAATATTTGAATAATAATGGAAAGTGTCAAAAAAAAAAAAAAAAAAGTAGATGCTCAAGCTGAAGCTGTAGCCAAAGAGGTGTATACAAGCTTCTTTTTCTTGAAGTTAGCTTTTTGGCTTATTTCTATTTGTGTTTTCTTTTACGATTGGTAGTAGCCAAAGCGGAAGTCATTTGTTTGGCCAGGCAACAAAAGTAGCTTTTGCATGTGCTGTACTTACACTTCTGCTTTGTCTGCTTCTTCTTCTTCGTCGTCTTCTTCCTCTTCTTCTTGTTCATGTTGATTACGTCACGAAACAGTGCAGGGGGCAACGCATCACGCTTGTCACACATTTGCGTAGAATGAGACAGCTGTGCTTTGCCTTTCCCATGGTCAAGCTAGATATATATATATATATATATATATATAATATAAAGTACAGCTAAATGCGATCTGCTGAGGCACTGTGACTGCGACTGCGACTGCGTCTGCGAGAACAACTCAATCAAAGCAAACATTTTCGCACAGCTGGGAACCGAGCGTGTCCATTACGATTTGCTACTTGCTACCTAACACTTACCACTAGCCACTAGCCACTAGCCACTAGCCACTAGCTGCTAGCCTATTGCCACTTGCCACTTGCCACTTGCCACTTGCCGTTGTATAACGCAGCGGCGACAAGTGCGCTGAACAATAATAGAAATTAACTTGACTAAAGAAAAAAAAAAAATAAAAAACAAAAAAAAAAAAAAAACAAGTAAGAAAGCTGTAGACGACTGCTTGACTACGAGATACCCTGAACCCTAAAAAAAAACAAAAACTAATACTCTTCTTCTTTACACATGTATAAGCGCGTGCAGAAGACTTGCAGAGAGTTAGACTAGACTTAGAGTTAGACTAACTCTAAAGATGAACGAGATATAATTTTAAACCTTTTTCTCGATAAATGTTTAAAGCGATAACTCTGAAACGCAAAAAGTTATCGATTTACTGAGACAAATTCATACTTCGCATGCAATATACAAACCTAACACAAAAAGATTGAAGTCTCTAGTTCTTATAGTATCGGAGATCGTCGCATTCATACATACCGATGCACAAGGCTATATCGACTCAGTTCGTCAGGCTAATCAAGAATATATATATTTTATGGGGTCTGCCACGTCTCCTTCTGCCTGTTACAAACATTTTCACAAAACCATTATACCCTGAATTCCCATTTTCAATGGGTTCAGGGTATATAAAAAGAACAAAACAAAATGTCTTGAAGTCAGACATTTAGCTGTCCGCTTTGCAGATCTTAGATATGAAAAGAGCGGCTAATCTAGCGACAAAATACGTAGCAAACAATACAAATACACTACGATTATATAGAATTAGTCGCAAATTGGTATACTCTAAGAGATATGCGATCACATTAGCTCACAGCTTCATTCAATAATAGCTAGCAAATTTGATTGCGCAGCTGCTGTTGCTGCGACTGCTGCGACTGCTGCTGCTGAAAAAAAGAAGAAAAAAAAACATGATTCTTTAGCCATGTTAGCTATTAGTTAGATGTGAGCATGGAGAACACGTAGTTTAATGTGTTTTATATAGCCAACTTACAATTAGCAATTAAATTTATATCGAGAAAACATATACATACAAACAGTACATATAGTAGCTATATAATAGCTAGCTAAGATTGAGTTTCCTTTAACTTTGCCATCAAGTGAACATGGCCAATAAACTTTAGGATGTAAGCTGTTTAAGGTGTCTAAATTGATGCAATTTTAATTTTACACATTAGCTTCAAGTCTTAAGATCGATGCATTAGCCATACAGTGTCTAGGCAATGATGATATATTTTAAAGAAAAATTGTAAAATAGAGGAAGCTTGATAGATTTCTGTGCATGCCATGTCTAACTAATGAAATGATATATATATTATATTTTATTTATATTATTATAATCGTGCCTTGATATTTTTGGAGTAGGTATCGAATTAGTTACCTAAGTTGGCAGGACCATTCTTGACATACTCAACTTGGCTGCTGCTGCACGTAGTTCCTGGTTATTAAGAAAAGACCGAATTGGCAGGTCTATGATGATGACTTGAATGTTTGGCGTAGAACATTCAAGAAGTGCAACGAAGAGAGAACTAAGAAAGCAAAAAGGGAAGTCGTGATATAGCGTGATATAATATATATATGTATATTGTTTATTATAACAGAGTTGGGAGAATTTTCAAGCTATTCAGTTGCATTTTTAGCATATATTTCGGCAAAGCATTGACATTAGGCTTAGCTTAGCCAAGGCAGATATAACATAATTTTTAACATATTTTATTGAGTTATGTTAATGCAATTTGTAATTCTCAACTACTTAGGGCACATCAAGTTTATGACTGTCATATGAGACATGTGAAGAGTTGGCTTATCATCACAGAGCACTTCACGGTCGTTGATGCTGGCCGCGTTGATAGCCACTTGTGGGCAATCAAAGTACCGTTTCATCGGCAGCCGATACATAAACTACTTATAGAACGCATATACACATGCATATATGTATACATATATATATATATATTATTTTTTTTATATATATCGCATCTAAATGATATGCAGTCCATTGAATGCCGCCTTTATCAAGCGACAGCACTGCCATAAATTTATGCTAAAATTTAAATTTTCTTTAAAATATAAAACGTGTTGTCATGCAAGTGTGCGTGTGTGTGCGTCGCCCTAAAGCCCAAAAGGTCATAGCAAATGGGACAGAGTGCGGTGACAAAATGCCACATAAATATTACACGAAGCGCAGCTGATAGGCAAATGTCACTCTTATTAAAACGAAAGAGAGAAAGAAAACTGTTAACAAAGCGCGCATAGAAAATGCCATCGAAATGCAGACAGCTGCCCAAAAAGAATGAACTTCCGAAACTATATGTCCAACTCTAGAATGAATCGAAAGCTAAGCAGTAAAAGAAGCTGAGTAGATAAGCCAAGTCCAAGAGTGAGGCTATCAAGTGTATGTATGTAAAAGTGCTTGAGAAACTTCATGAGAATGTTTTCAGTGGAATACAAAAAAAACAAGTAAGAAGGCTCTAGTCGAGACGGCTCGACTACGAGATACCCTGAACCCTACAAAAAAGTGATACTCTTCTTCTTTACGCACTTGGAGCCGCGCGCTCTGCTAACTGCGCAGTTGCTGCCGTGGCTTGGGGGTGGGTTGGGCTGAACTTTGGACGCTTATAACTCCATTTCTAGATGCATGATCTTCATGAAATTTTAAGAGTAGATTAGGAGTATCTATATCTATCTATTTGCCAAATTGCAAGTCTCTAGTATTTGAAATGCGTTTTTTGCAAATTGTGGGCGAGGGGGGCGTGGCATCAAAAATCTGAAAACTACAAATCTGCGTATTCATAATATCTACCTAAATATTTACAGTTGAAGTCTCTAGCTGAAACGGTGTAGAAGTTATACCCTAAAAAACTAAAAAATGTAAGGGAATTTTCGATTTTTTATCGATAATTTGGAAATGGGATGAGTTATCGAAAAAACAAAATAAACTCGTATTGCGTAGCTAACATACGAGTGTTCATGTGAAATTTCAGCTCTCTAGCTTTTGTAGTTTCCGAAATCTCGACGTTCATACAGACAGACGGACGGACAGACGGACAGGGCTAGATCAACTTATTTTTTTATGCTGATCAAGAATATATATACTTTATGGGGTCTGCGACGTCTCCTTCTGCCTGTTACATACATTTTCACAAAACCATTATACCCTGAATTCCCATTTTCAATGGGTTCAGGGTATAATAACAGACACACACTCAGCGCTCTGCTAGCAGCTTACCCAACTAAAGTTTTGCTCAAGTTTTTTAACATTTTTTTTTTATTGTAAAATTATGTGAAATAGAAATAGTAGCAAAAGAAATAGAAATAGAGGAAATAGCATTTAGTTAATGTAAAATTAAGTGAAATAAAAGAATTGTAGTAAAAGAAATAGAAATAAAGTTTTGCTCAAGTATTTCTTTTTTTTTTAATGAAATGATATAGAAAAAATAAAAATAATAAAAATAAAAAAATAAAAAAAATAGTAAAAATAGTAAAAATAGAAATCAAGTTTCACTCAAGTTTATTTTAGCATTTAGTTGATGTAAAATTAAGTGAAATAAAAAAATTGAAATAGAAATAGAAGAAATAGAAATAGAAGAAATAGAAATAGAAGAAATATAAATAATATTTCGCTCAAGTATTTTTTTTTTAGTGAAATGATATAGAAACAAGTAAGAAGGCTCTAGTCGAGACGGCTCGACTACGAGATACCCTGAACCCTGCAAAAAAAATTGATACTCTTCTTCTTTACGCACTTATAAGCACGCGCTCTGCTAACTGCGCAGTTGCTGCCGTGGCTTGGGGGGTGGGTTGGGCTGAACTTTGGACGTTTATAACTCCATTTCTAGATGGACGATCTTCATGAAAATTTCAGAGTAGATTAAGGATATATAAATCTATCTATGTGCCAAATTGCAAGTCTCTAGTATTTGAAATGCGTTTTTTCCAAATTGTGGGCGAAGGGGGCGTGGCATCCAAAATCTGAAAATGACAAAATCTGCGTATCTATAATATATATCTAAATATATAAAGTTAATGTCTCTAGGTGAAACGGTGTAGTAGTTATACACAAAAAACCTAAAAAATGTAAACGAGTTTACGATTTTTTATCGATAATTTGGAAATGGGATGAGTTATCGAAAAAACAAAATAAACTCGTATTGCGTAGGTAACATACGAGTGTTCATGTGAAATTTCAGCTCTCTAGCTTTTGTAGTTTCCGAAATCTCGACGTTCATACGGACGGACGGACGGACGGACGGACGGACGGACAGACGGACAGGGCTCAATCAACTTATTTTTTTATGCTGATCAAGAATATATATACTTTATAGGGTCTGCGACGTCTCCTTCTGCCTGTTACATACATTTCACAAAACCATTATACCCTGAATTCCCATTTTCAATGGGTTCAGGGTATAAAAATAAAAATAGTAAAAATAGAAATCAAATTTCACTCCAGTTTTTTCGCATTTAATTGATGAAGTGAAATAAAATTAAAAAAATATATATATTAAATATATATTATAAAATATATATATAAATAAATATATATTAGAAATGGAAGTAAAAAAATACAAATATTATAAATATAAATAGAAATAAAATTTCGCATTTATTTAGTATAAAATTAAATGAAATAGAAAATATAACTAAAAACAATTAGCGCTGCTTTCATTTTTAATAACTAAGAGATTAAAAATATTGCTAATTTGCATTGACTTTTATAACAATTCCAAGTCCATTTGTGATAAGCCAAATCATTGGCAGCCCTGCGAGTCTTCCAGCTCAAGTATTGCAAATTTGTTAGCTTTTCTAGCTTGATACTTTCGTTAAAATTATTCTAGACTTTATTCGCTTCACTATAATTATATAGTTCCTCCGATTCTGAAGGGCCTGAGCATTGCTGGCTGCTTTGTTCTCTTGCATGACTTGACTAATCTCAAGAGTAAGCCAAAAACAAAAAGAAATATATTGCCAAATAAAGTAAAGTATAGTCTTATAGATAGCAATATCATATCACATGTGCACATATAGACAAAGAAAATTAAAATAGTTTGCCTATTCTACCTAATCATATATATATATATATATATATATATATATATAAATTATATACTCAAGCACGCCCATTCCATTCATTCTGAATGAATTCACAAACGAAATTCAGCACAGCTTCAACACCCTACCCACACACACACACACATTGAGTCTCTATTTTAAATTTAAAGTCAATTGTGAATTGATAAGTCACAATTTAAGTCTTAAGCATCTTTTGATCTGCATATTCCTGCGCCTATTCCATTCATAGAATGAATAGAGAGAAGAACTTGTCCACTAAATAAGCATTAACATCTCGGTCTTGACTTCATTTTATGTTATTTGTTATTTGTTATTTGTTGTTCCCTTTCGGATTTGTATTTGTATTTGGGAATGACTGTGAATGCAGTCGAAGCTGCTAAGCGATCGCATTTATCATTTCAAAGCACTAGTAGAAGGGGAAAACCCAACAGGCAACTAAAGCGCGTTCTTTCCACTTGGTATCATGAATGAAGAGTTCTTCGTTAGCCCATGCAAAGATCTTCAGCGTGAGCTTAAGATCCAAGTTTTATTTGGTTTTGTATTTTTTATATACATTTTTGGATCTCTTTTCTTTTTTTTTTTTTTTTTATCAATCAGACGCCCTGGGGTGCAGCGTGTTGACGTCTCTCTTATTGCAGAGAGCCTCATTATGAGGCATTAGGGCTATTAGTAGCCATTATCTGTGCAACAGAGCCCTATTGATGATGCTGCGAGTGTCACAATAGGCTGGCTAAGATTTATATTGATCTATATACATACATATATAAGCATAAGCATTTATATACTTGTATATATAATATCAGAGCGGAAGCCCTAACTGGCAGGAAATTTGCGATTTACTACAATTTTTAAGTGCTAAACGTTAACAAAGTTCAATTAACTTGGCGCACATACTTTATATTATACTATTATACTATGTAAGCTCAAGATCAGAGTTAATGTTTTTTAATTTCAAATTACCTTGAATATTAAAAGCTAGACCGACCAAGCGACCGACCAACCAGCCGACCGACCGACCAAACGACCTCCTCCATAGCAAACGCGCCGTCTTGCTGTCCCTCCCCTACCGACGCCTCTATAGATACTCGATTTGATAGCCCTCATAGCTGTTCTCCTGCTACTCTGGCTCATTGCATAATTGTTGCCAGAAGCTAGACGAAAGTTATATAAATTCCCAATGAAAAGAAGGAAAAATAAAGAGAGAGAGCACAGCTAAGAGAAGTGTGAATAGTGACTGTAGAATACCCTGTATAAGAAAACACTCAAGTGCAGTTCAATTTGAATGCGATTATGAAATCGATTGCTAGTTTCGATAGATAACAATATATTATATTATATTATATATAAAGGAATATTTACACAAGGTATACTATCTATACCTGATATATATATATTCTATGCATTAATTGATAGATTCGCTTTATATTTTCATATATTTAAGTCAAATTTTTGATAAATGTAAAATTTTCGATACAAAGGGTACAATAGACTATATAATACTCTGTAAATTAAGACAATGTTCTGTGATATATATAAATATTAAAATACTAGCTATATATATATATATATATTAATTATCAATAAAATTCATGAATATATAACATAGCTCTCTAGTTATATATATAGCTAGTTAGTTAGTATAGTATAGTTAGTATAGTCAACATTCCAATACAAAATACAATCAATCTTATATACATAGTTTACAATTTGTAAACATAGATTTTTTAATTTCTCTTGCCATACCACTATGCATACCCAAATGGCTGTCAACATCATCTATAGGGTATTCTATAGGGTATTTCAAGCCAAGTACATTAAGAGCGAAAGAGAAATAGTCAGGTAAATAGGTGATAGAGTGAGCGAAAAGTGTTCAAGCACTCGCAGACCAAGCATGAGTATGATGTAAAACTTACACAGAAAAAAAAAAAAAGAAAACACGCCGGTCCTACGGTAATAAATACAACCACAGCAACAACAGCAACAACGAGCTGAACAACCACAGGCAACAGCCGCAACAATAACAACAGAACCCGAACGCAAAAATTGTTCAAGTGTTCAACTTACAAAAAAAAAAAAAAAAAAATAGCCAAAAAAACTAAGATAAACAAAGAGCCATAAAAAGAAAATAACAAAAGAAGAAAAAAAGCTAAAGGTAAGCAAGAAGTCAACTTGGCAACAAGTGTAGCTAATTGTGATTGCTGCATGGCTAGTTAATACCCTGTAGCCACCATTGTTAGTCAAAAATTCTATCGAAATGCTAAAGCATTTGTATTTATTAACTAAACGTCGCGACGTTCATGGGATATGCATGAAAGCCATAGCCAATCGCGGCGGCTGTTATAAGAATAATCTGTGGATAATTAAGACATTTCTATACAACTGATTTATGTTACTTAATATGACAGTAGAAGAAGTATGCAGTATACATAGTAGTATAACATAACATATAGTAATACAACAGTTTTAAAATATATTTATATAGATAGCAAGTGCAAGTGCTGATTAAGTTCATATCGCAATCATTTTCAAGAGACTAAACTTAATTTGCAATATCAGCTGACTTTAGCTGAATTTTATCAGCTCAATGAGTATGAGAAGTATAAGCGACATTTAAAGCTAACAAAAATTTGCAGTCAACAATTTTCTTTGGCTAATGCCAATTACTTAACAGAAACAAAACAAAATTCAAATTGCGTTAATGCGGCCAAAGTAGCAAAAGCAACAAAAGTAACAGCCGCAGCAGCAGCTCTAAGTCGTGTTCGCATTTAAGTACACAGACACACATACAACATCAGCAACAACAACAACTATTACTACAACAACAACAACAACTACTACTACTACAGCAACAACAACCGCCAAAGAGCGACTGCACGTGATACATTCATCATGAACTTGAATTTGAATTTAAAGTTTAATGGTAAATCCATTGTTGTTGCTGTTGTTGTTGCTGTTGTTGCTGTTGTTGCTGCTGTTGCTGTTGCTGTTGTTGCTGCTGCTGCTGTTGTGGCTGGCAGGCAACAATTTGCGCGCACTTGTTACCATTGTTAGGCTCAACTCGCTGCGACTAGGCAGTAAGGCGTTGCCAACGGCGCAGCTCACAGCACAACAAAACAAAACAAATATATATATATATATATATATATATATATAGAAGGTATATATGTGTATATATATATATATATATATTTAAGCAGAAAATGTTGCTAACTACATTTTAGGTCGCTCCTGCTCATGCTGCCTGCCCTCATCTTCTTCAGATTGTTGTTGTTGTCATTTCGTTTCGTTTCGTTTCAGTTTGTTGTCACTTGCACTTGTTGGCTTCATTGCATTGCATTGCATTGGCATTGGCATTGTTATCGGCAGCGGACGTTTATCTGTTTTATCTTTACGTTTTCCTTATTGTATAACTGTCAAAGAGCCAAAAGACTTAAGTAACCACTGACACGCCTCTGCAAAGGCGCTGTGCTACCTGTTATGCGCAAGAATACGCCCACACATAAAGAGGCGTGGCGAAGAAGAACAACAGATATGCAAAGCAGATGCCTCTCGGAATATGCATACATATATATGGCTAAGGCTTTCGCTTAGATATAGATATAGATATAGATATAGATATAGATATAGATATAGATATAGATATAGATATAGATCTAGATATAGATATAGATATAGATTATAAGATATAGATATAGATATAGATATAGATATAGATATAGATATAGTATAGATATAGATATAGATATAGATATAGATATAGATATAGATATAGATATAGATATAGATATAGATATAGATATAGATATAGATATAGATATAGATATAGATATAGATATAGATATAGATATAGATATATATATAGATATATATATAGATATAAATATAGATATAGACACATATATAGATAGCTTCCTATGTCTTTCCACTAAAGAAGATTAGAAAATTAATACAAAAAATATTTTAAAAAATAAATAAATAGATAAAAAAGAATAAATCATAATATATGGATAAAGTATCTGACTAAGATACAAAATCGGCAAGTAACTAGATAAACAAAATACAAAAACTATACGCATATGCAGTACCCATATGATCCCGCTCATTCTGGGCCTGATTAATATGGCAAACAGGTATAAAAAAAATATATATAAAAAAAAATATTATAAAAAAAAAAAAAAAACATAAAATAAAAATACAAAAACGTGCACAACGTCTCGCAACTGTTGAAGGTACAACGACATTACGAGCCACCAAAACCCGAGCCGAGTGCGGTGGTGCCGGGGAGGCGGTGCAGGGGGTTAGGGCAGGGTGGTGCGCTCTTTAAATGAATTATGAATTAAGTTTTTCGACTTGATGGCCACGTTGCCAACTAATTTCGACCTTGCATACAATTTTAATTAAATATTTTTTCATTATGCGTTTTTTTTTATTCGACTCTTTTTCATCAATTCTTATATATGTATATATATATTATATATTATATATTATATATTATATATAGATATTTTTTATAGATATTTTTTTGAGCAGCGCGATGAGGAAGATTTTGTAAGGCGCCCGACGTGAGCTGCTTTATGTTGAACAAATTGAGCATTAAATTATATTTACAATAATATTTTACAAACTTTTAACGGTTCTTTAGGCATTTTGACATATATATTGCATATATTGATAAGGTATATATATATATATATATATATCTTCATTGCTCGCATTTTGCCACGCCCTCAATGAATATATTTTACAATTTGCAAATTTATCTTCAGATGTTGTAAAAAAAAACAACTAAGAAGGCTCTAGTCGAGACGGCTCGACTACGAGGTACCCTGAACTCTGCAAAAAACTAATACTCTTCTTCTTTATGCACTTATAAGCGCGCGCTCTGCTAACTGCGCAGTTGATGCCGTGGCTTGGGGGTTGGCTGAACTTTAGACGCTTTTAACTTATTTTTTATGCTGATCAAGAATATATATACATTATGGGGTCTGCCACGTCTCCTTCTGCCTGTTACATACATTTTCACAAAACCATTATACCCTGAATTCAAATTTTCAATGGGTTCAGGGTATCAAAATATTAAAAATGCTCAAAATTCTTTCAAATGTTCTCTTTAAAAAATTATCTTAAATTTTCCCTGTTAGCTAACTAATATAACAAGTCATAAATATGATAAAAAATATATAAATAAATAAATAAAAAAATAAAATAAATATATAGGAAAACTCATAAGTAATAGACATTTTCCTATCAAGGCCTTGCAAGGTAAGAAATATTTTCTAACTTTCAATTTTCACATTCTAGAACGCGAAATGCTAAGAAAAATGTATAAATTCTTAACAATATATTTTTTTCAAACTTATATTATTATGTATATCTATTATTATTTATTTATGTTTCTATATATTATTATTATTTAACAAATAATCCATTTATTTAAAACCAAATTATATTTAACACCAAGGTAATCTCAAGTTAACCTTAAGTCAATTTGCTTCTAGCTCTGGCGTTGCCAGATCTTTTCAATGTACATAAATCGCAATTGGTTTTTGGGGAACACATTCTGGCTGTCTGGTCAAGAAGATCGTGAAAATCAACTGACAAACAGCCAAACAAGAGGCAAACAACGGCGACAACAGCAAACAGCATCCAGAGCCAAAGGAAACGTTGTGTGTGTGTGTGGAACTTGGCCAAGCTGTAGTCGAAGATGCCAACACAGAGACATACCGAGCCCCAATGGCATGGGGTGGCACTGCGCTGATGCAGAGCAAAGGGTACAACGAGGCTTACAAAAGCAAAAGCCAAAACGCAAAAGATGTAACCAAAGTCCAAGAACTTTTGCAAAAAAAAAAAAAAAAAGAAAAATACCGAACAACAACAAAAACATCTAAGCAAAGAGACGTAGCTAAAGACGAGGACAAGGCTCTGCGGTCGTTTTGGGGAGTGCTGCTGGGGGTGTTGCTGTGCGGGGCAGGGGCAGGGTTGGGTGGAGGGGTCTGCGAGTTGGGCTGGGTTGCCAAAGAGCAAGAAGCAGAGCTCAGGCTCAGGCAGCGACGTCTTCAAGCGCATTGCTGCTGCTGCCGTTGCTGTTGTTGCTGTTGTTGTTGTCAGGCGTGTGCGCCGTGAATCCGCTATAACAGTGTTAGTACGTTAGTAGGTATACAAACAGGTAAAACAGGTATTCCGGCCGCTCTTCATTTACTTTTTTTTTTTTTTTGCCGCCGCCGTTGCTGCTGCTGCTTCTTATACTTCTTCTTACTTCACTTTACTTTAGCATTATTTTAGCGAAAAGACAACAACAACAACTACAACAGCAAAGAGAGGCGAGCACGTCGCCGTCGATGACGACAATTGAGCAAATAAAGATAAGAAACAGAGAGAGAGTGAGAGAGAGAGATGAGGAAAGAGCAACAGCGAGCGA
Source organism: Drosophila borborema (assembly GCA_030914335.1). Classification (NCBI taxonomy): domain Eukaryota; kingdom Metazoa; phylum Arthropoda; class Insecta; order Diptera; family Drosophilidae; genus Drosophila; species Drosophila borborema. The sequence continues at coordinate 9,014,186 of JAUESP010000307.1, forward strand.
GAGCAGCAAACGAACCAAAGAACAAGCCAAAAAGGAATTAAACTGCGCCAGAGCAACATATTACATGTATGGAGAATAGGAGCAAGTGTGAGAAAGAGAGGGAGAGGGGGGAGTTGGAGAGCGACAAAGGACTGAGAGAGCATAAGCAGAAAGAGAGCGAGAGATAGGCCGAAAAAAAAGTACACACACACACACACACACACACACACACGCACACATTCTTAAAGACTGCAATTACCGCACAGACAGACATAGCGCGAAGAGCATAATGAATGAACATCATAATGCGCACAATAATCATAATAATAATAATGATGATGATTATGAGCAGCAGAGCCTGATCCTATGTTTGATGTACGTATGTACGTACGTATGTGTGTTCAAGCGCAATTTTAAGCAACAGACAAACATCAATTCTATATATGTATGCATAGAGCCGATAAGAAATTCACACACACACACACACACGCACACACGCACATATAACTGCAGGTATCTGTGACCCTGGCCTAGGTCTACACAATTAACTGTGATCTTATATAATTCTAATATAGCGCACACAAGAATTATAGAGCAAAATAAATGAGTTACTATTTCCTTTAAATTAACTTTTTTTTTTTAAATTAAAAACTGTAATTTGGCGTATGAAATTCAAATATAAAATAATAAAATAAATAAAATAAAAAAATAAAACAAATATATTTAATAAAAGACAACAAACGATGTATAGAAAATAATCTAAGATGAATCCAACCGAAAAAATGCTTAAATGAGAATTATATTTATATATATGTATATATATATAGAAATATAATTCTCATTTAAACATTTTTTTCGGTTGGATTCATCTTAGATAATTTTCTGTAATAAAATAATAATTAATAATGTATCAATCATTTAACACAAATATGTGCAATAGAACTAAAAAGATATAGAAATTTTTAAAATTGCCTTTAATTCTATAAAACAAAGTACAAAATATATTTAAATATATTTAAAATACATTAAAATATATTTATATTAAAATATAGTATTTATGCTTTGGCATAAGCGAATTAAATAAAAAGAATATCATTCGAAATAAATTAGAAATAAGCAAATAGTATATGAATTATTTAAAACATATTATTTTATTTATTTAATTTTATTTTTAATTAAAATTTTGGTTTAATATTTCTTAAATTTTTTATACACTTGCATTTATCTATTTATTATTTATTATAAAAATAAATAAATAAAGCAAAATTTTTATTAAAAAAAAATTAAATAAATAAAAATATTATTTTATTTTTACATATCTTTAATTATTTATAAAAATGCATATTGAAATTTCGAGTAAAAAAACAAGTAAGAAAGCTCTAGTCGAGACGGCTCGACTACGAGATACCCTGAACCCTGCAAAAAAAGTGATACTCTTCTTCTTTACGCACTTAGAGGCGCGCGCTCTGCTAACTGCGCAGTTGCTGCCGTGGCTTGGGGGTGGGTTGGGCTGAACTTTGGACGCTTATAACTCCATTTCTAGATGGACGATCTTCATGAAATTTTAAGAGTAGATTAAGGATATATAAATCTATCTATGTGCCAAATTGCAAGTCTCTAGTATTTGAAATGCGTTTTTTTGCAAATTGTGGGCGAGGGGGGCGTGGCATCAAAAATCTGAAAACTACAAAATCTGCGTATTTATAATATCTATCTAAATATATAAAGTTGAAGTCTCTGGCTGAAATGGTGTAGAAGTTATACCCTAAAAACCTAAAAAATTTAAACGAATTTTCGATTTTTTATCGATAATTTGAAAATGGGATGAGTTATCGAAAAAACAAAATAAACTTGTATTGCGTAGCTAACATACGAGTGTTCATGTGAAATTTCAGCTCTCTAGCTTTTGTAGTTTCCGAAATCTCGACGTTCATACAGACGGACAGACGGACAGACGGACAGACGGACGGACGGACGGACGGACGGACAGACGGACAGGGCTAGATCAACTTATTTTTTTTATGCTGATCAAGAATATATATACTTTATGGGGTCTGCGACGTCTCCTTCTGCCTGTTACATACATTTTCACAAAACCATTATACCCTGAATTCCCATTTTCAATGGGTTCAGGGTATAAAAAAAGAGTTAAATGCATGATATCTATAAATAAAAATGTATATAAATATATACACAAAAAATAATATGTTTAATTTTTAAATAATTAAATTGTCAACATACATATATATTTAAATTATTAAATAAATATGTCTAATTTTGAAATTGAAAATTATTAAACTAATGTTTTTTTTTTAATTATTTAAACTTGATAATAATACCGTTCATCAAATTTCAAAAGTTTTGTTTATTAACTAGAAAACAGCTTAGAGAATGCAACCACATGTTAAATATAAAAGAAAAATCTCAGCTAGCAGGATTTTTCACTTGTTGTTGTTTCTACTTCTGCTGCTGCTGCTGCTGCTGCTGCTGCTGCTGGTGCTGGTGCTGGTGCTGGTGCAGCAAAAGGGCAGAGCACTTGCATTTGGCATAGCAGCGGCATTTGAGTGAGAGTGAAGTTGCCGCAGGAACAGCAACAGCAACAGCAACAGCAACAGCAACAGTAATAGCAGACAAGCAACAACAGCAACAACAATTAGTTAAGAAGCGCGCGCAGCTCTAAAATGCTGCCTCGGCCGCAGTCAGTGCCAGTGCTGCGTCGCGACGCCAAAGTCAGAGTCACAGTCAAAGCCACTGCCAACAGGTATATGAAGTTGCGCGCTCATTCTCTCACAGCCTATCTCTACCTCTCTCTCTCTCAGTCTGTCTTGCTCTCCCACTCTCTGTATATTTGTTGGCTCTCTGGTTCTCTTCGCCGCACATGTTCGTCGCACACAAATACAAAGCTAGCTGTAAATTTGTTACGTCGCCGCGCTACTTGTTGGTATGCGTGTGTGTCACACAGGTGTGCGCGGCAGCGGCTGCGCGGCGAATTCGTTTCGTTTGCAGCGCTTACATCACACACGGCCCAGCCTGCCACACACACACACACACAAACACTGCCATGATAGAAGCAAGTAAAGTGTGTGAAATAACGTTAGTTGCCGTTGCCCTCGCACTTGTGTATGCCAGAGCGAGAGCGGCAACAGAATGTTGGCAGATCGCGAGCTGCAGATAGAGAGAGTGAGAGAGAGCGAGAGAGTGAGCGCGCAAGAGAGCAAATGTTAAATGCGGCGACTGCCTCTCAGTGACTCTCGCCGCAATCTTATTGCCATTCTAAGCGCGTTCTAAGCGCTCATTACAACGCCGACAACGCCGCTGCTTCTTCATTTTATTGCCCACACGCACACACACACACGCACAGGCACAGGCACAGCGAGTGCGAGTGCGAGGCGCGTTGCCAACTATTTTGCCGTTTAATTTCGCTTATATGGTACTTATTGACGTTCTGTTCTTGTACTTCTACTTCTTGCGTATCTACGCGTCTTCGTAGCTACACACACACATACACACATACATTCACGCATACGCATACACATACACGCTGCTGTCGATAATGATGAAATGAAATTCTTAAAGGGTCTCGTTGGAAAGACTTTTTGCTCTGGCAGCAAGAGTTAAGCGACAAACACACTTATTGAACGGACATACATGCATACAGATAGATATATGAATATATATCTATATATAGTTATATAATTTGTTGGCCAAAACAAATGACTTAGGCAACAAACTTGCTGCACCAAAAGTTAGTTTAAATTAAAAATATAAATAATTTATTAAAATTCATTAATTTCATTATACATACAACTATATACATATATGTAAATATATACATATATATTATGATATTATGATATGATATTACGATATTATGATATTACGATATTATGATATTATAATAGGTACAATATGGTCAAACTGTATGATCTAGAATGTATATGAAAATATGAATAAGCGAAAATATTGTTTTAAAATATTCATTTATAGATGACATGAGCTTAAAATTAAAATAAAATTAATTATCTATAAAAAAAATAATAATAATAAATAAATAACTTTTACTTATTTAGGTAGCTCAAGTATTAATTACTTAATAAATCCATAAAAATCATGAAAAAATAAAAAATTTATTTATTTATTTGTCAGTTAGAATTAATGTTTAATTGAAAAAAGCTAAAGCACTGGCTGCTGAGGCCTTTGGCCTAAAAAAATTAAAAATTTTTATTATTTTTTAAAAATTTTTTTCAATTTTGCTTATCAAATGCCTTATTCATTTGCTTATTCTATGTAATCTATATATTTTTAAATTTTACAAATATTTGTATTTATAATCAATTTTATTTTTATTTAGATTTAAAATTTATTGTAATTTGTATTTATTTTAATAATAGTATAGTTTAATTTATATATATTTAATTTGAGTTTATTCTGATTCATCAATGTATTCAGAATTCAATTGAACAGCCTCCACTTGGGATAGGAAACTGCTTGAGCTGTTAGCTGAGTCGATCGAAACATATCCACCTAGACAGACATATCCGACAGACATTTCTAAACATATATGTATATAGCTATATATATATATATATATTAGTTCATTCAATATAGCTATGTTGATCACATAATATATATATAATAATAATTATATAATTTCATTATATTTATCTAGAACTATAATTATATTGTTTTGCAATTATTTATGCATATTTATTCAACAATTAATTGCTTCAGCTATTCATCGATTACTTAATACCAAATTTGCAAGTTTTTCTTACTTTTTTAGCTGCTTATATACATATATGTGTATACATCTTTAATCTATGCGAACAACAGTTTCTGCTCAACATTTGGTCACAAACACAATTATGCTGTAAAATCTACGTATAAAAATAAATTGTACTTTTTTTTTATATCATTTGCAGTCAAATGCTTATTTCAGAGTCAAGACCAAAGACATAACAGCAACAACAACAACAACAACTTAAAGCAGCTCTAAGTACAACAAGTACAAGCCAAACGCAAACACACAAAACGAGTAAAACATCCCAACCGGCAAATGGCCAAAGCAGCGACGGCGACGGCGACGGCGACCAAAGCGAGCAACAGGCAATAGCAGCAGCAGCAACAACAACTACTACTACAGGTAACAACAGCAACAACAACATCGACGTCAGCGACGATAAAACATTACCTCTACCTTGACTCTGAACCAACAAGAAAAACACACACACGCACATACTAAGAGACACACGCAGAGCGGCGAAAAAAAAAAAAAGATGAGACGCAGCGAAGAAAAAAAAAACTGCATGAGAAACGTTATGTGAGCGAAATGAACCAAAGGCAATACAAGCAACAGCCAGAACAACAATAATAACAACAACGACAACAACAACAGCTACGATCGTAGCAGACGACGCAGCTCCAAAACACTCTCACTCTCTCTCAGCGGCAACATCGGCTCAGGTGCTGCTGAGCGCTGCTGAGCAGCCGTTTAAAACCGTTCGCCGTGTGTGCACAGTTACAAGAGCAGCAGCAACAGCAACAGCAACAGCAACAACAACAGCAGCGACAGCGACGGCGACAGCGACAGCAACAAGCCGAAGTTAAAGCCGAAGCATTGCGCACGTTCGTCTTTGCCCTGACTCACAGACGAAAGCGAACTTGAGCTCGCTTGTTCGCGCGCTCTCTCTTTCGCTCGCTCCCTTGAACGCTCTCTCACCCTCTTTCTCTCTCACTCGCTCGGTCTCTCTGTCTCTTTGTTGTGTGTGTTTCAAGTGCGGCTTACGGTGTTTTGCGTTGCTTGCCTGAATTCGCCTCTAAAACTAACTGAGTTTGTTGTAGAAACTGACGCTGCTGCCGTTGCCGTTGCCGTTGCCGCTGTCTCTGCCGCTGCGGCCTGTTGCGACGCTTCGCAGCGGTATTGCTTGACTTTGGCCTAACTGCTCAGCGGCTGGCAACGCTTGAATACAGTAAGAGGCGAGCCGGCGTTGTGAATGCACGTGTTTTGTCGCTGGACAGCAAAACAGCAGACACAGCCACAAATAACTTTGCCAAAAAAAAGAAAACTAAGAAAAACACAAACAGCAAAAGAACGGTTACAATTTACTTACAACAAGAAATCGCGTTAAAAAATCGTAAAAAAAATTTTTTTTTTTAAATAAAAAAAACGAACAGCAAATAAAAACTGCCCAGCACAAGAAATTAAACTATTTAAAAATATATATATATATAAATATATAATAAAAATATTTTTGACAAATTTTTGTTTTGTTATCTTTTATTTTTTATTTTTTTTAATCAAAGTGCGCTATATAACGTTTATATAGCATATAAAAAATATAAATAACATCGATATCTATATAAATATATATCTGATTGATCGCAGCTGAAAACAAACTTTGGAAATGATGAAGAAACACAAAAAAATTTAAACTGAGCCGCGCTCAAACCCAACAAAAAGTTCAACAATTTTTTTTTTTTTTTACCAAAAAAAATAATTTCCTAACTGATCAAAGGAGAAGAAGAAGCAGCAGCAACAGCAGCTAAAACAGCAACAGCAGCAGAACACACACACACACACAGTCTTAAACAGACACGCACTTGGATTAGTGTTTTGTTTACTGTGTGTGTAAGTGCGCGCGTTCGTCTCTGTGTTTGTGAGAGTGTGTCATATATATGTGTGTGTGTGCATTTAAAACAAAAAAAAAAAAAACAACATAAATAATAATAACAATAATACAACAACAACTGAGCAAAAATGCCGAAAATCTTTTTGATCAAAAATCGACTGCACCAGCAGCAGCAGCGTTTGCTGGAATCACAAAATCTGCTGCAGCACAAGGCTCAGGATGATGAACGTTGTCTTGTACCGCCGCTCAGTCCGAGCGCCTCGCACTCACGTCGCGCTGATCAGGCGCCCCTATCGCCAACTTCGACGCCGACACCGACGCCGACACCGACACCGACTCCACCAACTCCAACGCCCGCCCATCCCGAACCAGAGCCGGATCCGCAGGGTCAGGCCGAACAGGAGCAACCGCTTAGCCTAATTACCGTTGCCACCGCATCAACCAACACATCGACACGCAAACGTTTCCATCATCGACGACATTATTTTGGACAAACGCGACACAGTCTCGAGCTATCGCACGAGCAAGCCAACAGCAACAATAGCAACCAATCCAATTCCAAATCCAATTCGAATCTCGAGCCCGAGCAAGTTCAAAATGGTAAGTTGAGCTCATGATTTTGATCTATTCATACCCATACTCGAGGCAACATTGTCACAACTCTCAAACTCAAATCAAAAAAATCTAATCAAATCAAATGACTTAGGCAACAAACCTCGCACAAAACATTGTTAGCCAGTTCGCTGCCTCAGTCATTTGTTTACCCTATGCAAATTCCAAAAATTAATCAGCGCCTGCACCCAACAAGAATGCACATAAAATTCATTCAAAATAATACAATAGAGAAATAACAAAAACCAAATAAACAACAACAACAAAAAAGTGGTAAATTCTCTTCTTTTTTTTCCAACTTTCTTCTAAAATCAATTTCTGCGTTTTTATGGAAGTTCTTTGTCAGCCAAAATCAATTTCATTGCGATAAACTTTAGGAAAATACTTAATTGAGAAATTTTTGTTTGTTTAAGCAAACTATAGAAACTCGAGAACGCTAACATTTTGTTGTCTAAAATTGAAAATTTATTGATTGATTTTTCTTAGTTAATTAATTGCGCACTCAATACACAATTTCTTTGGGATTATTAAAGTTTTATTTTATTGAAACTTTTCAAACTTTTCAAATCTAAGCGCATTGTATTTACTTTTATAAAAGTAAGTAAACGTTGCTAGAAAATTCTAAAAAAAAAAAAAAATATTTTATATAGATATGATAAAGTTATTTTTTTTTTTTATACCCTGAACCCATTGAAAATGGGAATTCAGGGTATAATGGTTTTGTGAAAATGTATGTAACAGGCAGAAGGAGACGTCGCAGACCCCATAAAGTATATATATTCTTGATCAGCATAAAAAAATAAGTTGATCTAGCCCTGTCCGTCTGTCCGTCCGTCTGTCCGTCTGTCCGTCCGTCCGTCCGTCCGTCCGTCCGTCCGTATGAACGTCGAGATTTCGGAAACTATAAAAGCTAGAGAGCTGAAATTTCACATGAACACTCGTATGTTACCTACGCAATACGAGTTTATTTTGTTTTTTCGATAACTTGTCCCATTTCCAAATTATCGATAAAAAATCGAAAATTCGTTTCCATCTTTTAGGTTTTTTGTGTATAACTACTACACCGTTTCACCTAGAGACTTTAACTTTATATATTTAGATAGATATTATGGATACACAGATTTTGTAGTTTTCAGATTTTTGATGCCACACCCCCTCGCCCACAATTTGCAAAAAACGCATTTAAAATACTAGAGACTTGCAATTTGGCAAATAGTTAGATATAGATACTCTAAATCTACTTTTAAAATTTCATGAAGATCATGCATCTAGAAATGGAGTTATAAGCGTCCAAAGTTCAGCCCAACCCACCCCCAAGCCGCGGCAGCAACTGCGCAGTTAGCGGAGAGCGCGCTCATAAGTAGAGCGTAAAGAGGAAGAGTATCACTTTTTTTGCAGGGTTCAGGGTATCTCGTAGTCGAGCCGTCTCGACTAGAGCCTTCTTACTTGTTTTAGAATTATATATAGGTGTGATGAAAATATACATATATTTTTCTTAGAATTTTCTTCAACAACTTTTTTGTTTATTTTTACTAAAGAAAGAGAGAGAGAGAGAATGCAAACCAGCAAAAGCTCTTGTGTTTTACAATAAGCTTACAATTTACAATTTACCTTACAAATTTTTACTTAATTTTTGAGTTTTATTTTTTTTAATAATCAAACATTTTATTTCAAATATCTATACTTATGTGTTTCTAAAATATGCAGATGCATAATAATAATATGATTATTATATGATATATATATATATCTAGAATAATTCTAGAATATATCTAGAATAGTTTCTTGATTCCCAAATTTAGTTTGCTGTTCCTGGCATATAATAAAAATGTTTGTATAATTCCGCAAAGATTCTTAAATATGATTTGCTCTCAGACACTTTACTTTTTAGTGGAATTTGCAAAAGTATGACAATAATGTATTATAATATATTATATATTTAAGATCTTGCATTCAATTGAATGCTATCACAATGGGCACTACCATAATTATACAAAATTGTATAATATTATATTAAAGACTCTTATGCCTTGCATTTATGCCTAGGCAATCAGAAATGATGAGGAAATGAACATATAAATAAATAATAATTATATTACTAACATATTAAATGAAAGTTTCTTCAATAACTTAACCAGCTGATTCTATATACATATATATATATATATATATTCTTTTTATATTATATATATATATATATATATATATATATATATATATATATATATTATTCCAAGTCACATCTTGCCAACTTCTATTCCCTCGCATCTTGCCCTGTTGTAACTGTTCTATATGCATAATATTTTTGTTGGCATTGCCTTAAGGACAAATACACATTTCCTATCCATTTGTTACACTTCCAGCTCTCATTACAAAACTCACACAAAAAAAAATTGCCAAAAATAAAATAAAGAAAAAATCTGACAGGCAAATAAATGCTTATGACCATATAATAGCCACAAATCAGTCAAGACAAATGCTGATGGCTATCTACAACAGACAACAGACAGCCAGACAACAACAACAGCAACAACAACAACAGCAACAATAGGTTAAGCTACCAATTCAGAGCTTCAAGCTAAGCTAAGCAGCAGCAGCAACAACAACAACAACAACAACAGCAAATTAGGCAGCGTCTCGAGCGTTTGTTGACGCCCACACGACACGACCCTTGGCTGCTTTTGTTGTTGTTATTATTTTTGCTTCTCTTCTGCTTAGATTCTGCGCCCAAGCTGTGGCCAACATCAATCACTTTCATTGAATCGCAAAAAAAAAAAAAAAACAGAAAACAACAACAATTTCTAGAAATCTGTTCAGTTTGTCTGGCTTATATAATCGACGAGGCGGCTTATTAAGTCATTTCTTGACCATGGTTAAAAACTTAAAGAAAGAAAAAGAAGCAACAAAATATGCTAAAATATTTTCTATATATATATTAACATAGGAATATTCATATCGAACATAACTTTCTTCTAATCAGAATTTATGAATTTCTTGAAAGTGAATTTTTTGCACATTTTATTTTCATTATTTGTTTGTTAATACTTGATATTATTTTTTATGCTACACTTCACTGATTTGCCTGTGCGTGTGTCTCAGTGTCTGTGTGTGTGTGTGTGTGTCTGTTCTGCTGTCAAGTTCGCTGCCTAAGTCTTTTGTTTCACATCGTCTGCGGCTTAACTGCCCTTTGTCTTAGCGCGCGCGCAATATCATCATAATTACATGTAGGAATAACTATAATAAACCGAATAGCATAGAATGGTGTGCATAAGATGGAATAGAATGGCATAGAGTGGAATACTAGACATGGGGTAGAATGTACACATAACTGAAGCGAGCTGAGCAGAGACGAGGCGAGGTGAGGTGAGGCAAAGTCAACTAAGGCTTGCCAACTGCTGGGGAAGTGGATGTGGAAGTGGAAATTGCTCGTCGTTCTTGTGTACCCCAACCGCAGCACAAATCACACGCAGCCACTAAAGCAACTTCTATATATAATTGTGTATGTGTGTGTGTGTGTGTGTAAGCAGAGCTAACGTTTAGAACCTGAAATTTGAGTTGGGCAATCTTATACATAAGCACAAAGATCGAAAAAAAAATAAACTTAATGCAAAAAAAATCTATAAAAATAATCTATTTTATAAGAAAAGAGCAGCGAAGGCTAAGAACTTATTATAGACAGATCTATATAACAGATAATCGATAAATTGATTATATATATAGATATATTATATATATAATATATTATATATATTACATTCATTTTATATATATTTTTTTTAAATATATTAGAGCATTTATTTAGCATATATAATTTATATCTTATATATGCTAAATAAATGCTCTAATATATATTTAAAAAATATATATAAATAATATATAATATAGATAAATTATATTATATTATTAATTCCTTTTCAATTGTTTTTCTTTTTTTTTTATTATTATTATTATTATAATTCTTTGATTAATTCTTCTCAAATTATTCCTATTTACTTTAAATTTCTTTTTCTATATATTTTTTATTATATTTTTTATTATATATATTTTTATATTTTTATTATATTTTTAAAATATTTTGTATAAAACTTACAAATTCCACATTAAAATTTATCTTTGTTTAAGCTTTTGTTCAGTTTCCTGCTCAATTTTGTTGAAATATAATATTTAAATATATAAAATACTCAAAAAACATATATATAAATACTGTACTTTAAAAATATATTCATTTTGTATTCAATATATTCATATGCAACATAAAAGTGCCACAACAATCAAAATAATCATGAAATCAACTTCATTATAATGCAACACTATATCATATAAGCTAACTATTCTTGTTCTTAAGCTAACTCTAAAGTTTTCTAGATTTATATAAATATATTTAGCATTTTCTGTAAAATGCTTCATCTTTGCTTCTTCTTTGTCTCCTAGCTATAACAAATTCCAGCATTACAATATATATTTACAAGCTGGCCCCAAGCACTTACATTTATTTGCAATTGCATATGCTTTAATTTTACTTTAACCAGAGCCACCCTGTGGCTAAACACAGACACACTCACAATGAGACAGACGGACAGAGAGCTCACACAGTTGGTTAGTTTTCAGCGTTCCTTCTGTGCAGGCCTTGCATTACGGGCCTGACTCACTGGCTCAGTGGGCTCTGCCTTAGCGGTTAGCGGCCAAGAACTTCACACACTTGAGCGCACATACAAAGGCAACCAGAGAGAGAGAGAGGGAGAATGGGAGGGCATGCGAGTAAGAGAATAGCATAATATATATATATATATATATATATATATGTGTATATATATAAAGTTAGTTAAAGTTGGCAATGGGCAAATTATATAACAATGTGCCTAAGCCACAAATCTCTGGTTGAGCCCAAGCAAAAGTACAAGTTGAGAGCAAACTCTCGAATGCGGCACTAAAAGCAAATGAGAAAAGAAGATGAAGTAGAAGTAGCAACAGCAGCAGCCACCAAAGTGGAAGTGGAAGCAAAAAAAAAAAAGTCCAAAGCTAGGTAGGCTGGCTCTCTAGCAAAAATAGCAGAAAACTTGCAGCTAGCTGAAGCGCATAATCAAGTCAAAGATGTTGAACATAACGACGACGACGACGATGATGATGATGATGATGGGGCAGGGTCTGGGGCTGGGTTTCTTTCTGCCAAGCTGACTTTGGGCGTTGCTCCTCGTCGGCCATTTGGCCAAAGCGCAAGGCACAAAAGCAAAGGCACAAAGGCAAAGTCAAGGCAAACGAAAAGTGGTAGAACCAGTAAACCAGCCAACAACAACAACAACAGCAACAGCAACAGCAACAACATCAGGCAACACGATTCTTGGCAAGGGCATGCCACACGAGAAATGTAGATGGCCAACAGCGACGAAAAGAACAAAAAACAACAACAACAACAGCAAACCAAAGCGTACAGAACGTGGCCCAAACCGTGTCTCAAGTGCAACATAATGTTGCTGCCGCTTGCTGTTGTTGCTGCTGCTGCTGTTGCTGTTGCTGTTGCCACGGCCATAATTGCTATTTGCCAGCGTCTGTGATTTTGCTCCCATACACACACACACACACACCTGAGTACTTGCCTTATAAATATACATATATATATAGCTAGAGCTATAACTATGCTTGAGTACACAGCTAGAACATAAACAACAACAACAATATAAATATATAAAGGGTGTTTGCTTAATGCCTTTTTCTACACTCAACTTTTGCCTTGTTTATACTAAATTTTACTTGATTTTACCATGGAATATTTGATACAAAACAAGACATTTGATTGCATTTGTTAAATATTATTTTATAGTAGAGAGTAGATCAGCTAAAGCTCGCTCAGTGAGCGCAGATTCCTCAAATATTGATCAAATGTATTCGACTTTTAATCTATGCTAGCGCAGGTTCGCATTCAGCAGCAGCAATTCATGAAGAATTTCGAGAAACTATATTTTTTAAGATTTTTATAATTTTCTGATCCTCTAAATTCTGCATAATACTTACTTTATTTCTTACGTACTTAATTCCTTATCTTTCGGTATATTTAATTTTTAGTAAACATATTGTTATTATTTTTGTATTCTGTTTATTTATTTTGTATTATTTTATACTCAATTTATTATATCTATATTGTTTCTATTTTTTATTTTTTATTCCATTTATTATATCTATATTATTTATCTATTTTTTATCTTTTATTTTATATTCCATTTTTATATTTTTTTTCTATTTTTTTTTATATGATTTTTATTACTTAAAAATTTAATAAATTATAGTTATATTATTTTTATTTTTTTATTATTATTTTATATATTTTTATTTATATATTTTTTCTTCTTATATTTTATTATTATTTTTTATTATTATTTTACATATATTTATTTATTCATATATTGTTTTTAATGCTTTTTTCTCTTCAACTTTTTTGCGTCTTAGGACAATTTTATTTTGAAATTTATCAATGTATTATTATGTATTTTCAATATTCATAAAAATACATATTTAAAAAGAAAAAGTTCAAACTAAAATTGTCTTCAATTTCAAACAAGTTTTCTTTGCGCAAAATTTCGCGCAGTGTAATCTATAAATAAACAATAGCTTAAGCTTTAGCTACATTCTGTTGCGTGCCACAAGTAGCAGCCATAAATATTCATATAGACTATATATGCATAAGTTTATATAGATATATATCTATATATATCTATATATATATCCATATATATTTATACAGAGAGGGAGAGGCGCGACCTTAGGACAAGGTCTACCGCGCGCTATTTAAAATTCCTAGAAGAAGCTCAACAACAACAGCTGCTGCTGCTGCTGCTCGGCTAACTGCTCAACTTCCTGTGCTTTTTTTTTTTGCAAATTGCACAATCATTTCTTAGCCATCTTTTCATTTCATTTCATTTCTGCTGGCCAAGTAAAAGTCAATAAAAATTCAAAGGAAATTCATTGATAAAGTCGCTGCGATAAGTCAACATTTGCTCACTTAGCACTTGATAACAACGAACGGGCACCTGTTAGAAGACCATTTAAAATATATATATATACATGTATGTGTATATTATATGTGTGTATATATATATATGTATATATAAAGTTCCGCAGTTCAATTCAAGCTGACGCAGATGTTACAACACGCGGCCGGAAGTTAGCGAAAGGTTGGCCAAAAATGTTCTGTTGCCATTTATCAGACTCGCTCTCTCCCCCTCACTCGCACCCTCTCGCTCTCATTCTCTCTGTCTTTCTTTTAGCCCGCTAGCTTGCATACCCTTTCTACAGACAACTCTCCCTTCCTGCTCTAGCGTAAGTAAAAGTTAACTTGAAAGCTATAAAAGTCCAAATATTGCTTGAGATAAAGAACTGAAGCAGTCTTGAGATGTTCTAGAAAGCTGTTTAGAGAATGTTATATAATTTATAGTTTAAACTATATACTAACATCTGAAACATTGTCAAATGTACTTGATCTCTAGATCTATAAGGAAAATTAAGGGATGTAAACATAAGGGAAGAAAAAGTAACATATTGTCCCATTGCCTGGATATAGGTCGAGTCTAAATCCCTTTAAGAAACATTTCTAGCTAAAGTATCTATAAAATATTAAAAATATATAAACAAAAATTTTAAAAATTACAAAATATATCCTAGAATAAACTTTGAGTTATATATATTATTATTCCTTTTTCTTCAATATTCACCTAACATTTTCTAGCCTTATTTTGATTCTAGTTTTTCAATGTTTAAACTGCAAAAATCCTGTTTTCAGTTTAAGCTCAAGTTACACCTTCTGCTGATTCTTCTTCTTCTTCTTCCCCTGCAACATCATTTTGCTCTTCCTCTTCCAGTTTTTTAGCATGCCTAATAAGGTATTTCAGCGAATTTTTAGTTGGGCAGACAATTTGAATAGCTACAGCAGCAACAGATCCTGTGGCAAGTTCGTTGCCTAAGTCATTTGTTTTTTTTCCGTTTTTTTTTTCGTTTTCTACTTCGTCGCATGATTTTTTTGGGTTTTTTTTTTTTTTGTTTTTCTGCACTGCGTCTGGCATTAGTTTTTACCTGCTGTTGCCTGGCTTGACTGATAAACAATGCAGTTGTCTACCTGTTTAAGGGCTGACTCGATTCAACTCAACGCGACTCGCCTGCCTGCCAGCAACTAGCTGCATCTCACTCACACACCAAACACAAATAGCCAGGCACACAAAAACCGAACAGCGAGAGAGAAAGAGAGAGAGGGAGAGCGAGAGAGCAAAAAGGCAAAGATTTGACAATCAGAAAAACGTAGCGACGAAGCAGCAACAGCAAAAAGGGCAAGAATCCTGCACACACTGTGATAAAATTCAAAGCTGAGATTTATTTGTGCAGTGAATCAACACACACACACACACACAGACAGAGAGACAGAGACATGGGCAGGCAGGCAGCGCGAGAAACTGGTCTCAAGTGCTGCGCTCGACTGCGTTCCATAAGAATAAAAATACACCTTCTCATACACATGTATATATATATATATGTGTGTGTGTGTATTTGAAAAGAAACAACAACAAATAAATAAAGAATAATAATAAAGGAAGCGAGTTCTTTTTCTTTTTTTTTTTCGCTCGCTGGGCTCTCTTTACTTTGGAGCTCAAATACCTGACCAGCGGCCTCGCCTCTGGAGAATCGCGCTGCGTTACTCACGACTCTGAGTGTGCGTGAGTGCGCAGCGCATACATATACATATATATATGACTGTGTGTGTGTTTGTGTGTGTATTCGTTTGTGTATTGATTGCAGTGCCTTTTGGCCCCTTTGGGCCTTTGTTAGCCCCTGCGGAACGGCCTTTGTCTACCAAATCATCTTTTAGTTTTAGCATGAACATGCATTTCATGTTGCTCACTTTGCTCTCTGAACTATCTCCCTCTTTCGCTCTCTCTCCCTCTCCCTCTCTCTTTCTCTTTCTCAGCTGCTCGCCTTGTCTTACTCTCTGTAATTGAATTAGTGCCTTGTTCATTTTGCAGCCCAATTGAACGCGTCAACAGTTGCCTTTAATCAAGTTCCACTCAGCTCAGCTTCTTCATCTTCTTCTTCTTCTAAATACTTTGATTTTCCTTTGCTCACATTACGTGTACGTCTTGTAGAATGTTTACTGTGTTTTACAGTAGCTAACTATAGCAATTGCTTGATTCAACTGGATTTATTATTATTTTATTTACATTTAAATAATTTTTTATTTACATTTAAATAATTATGACAAAATTTTATTTTAATTTTAATTTATTTGTTATATTGGAACTATAACTCTTTTATTGTATTTAATTTTTTTTTTAATTTTTTTTTAATTTAAAAACAATTTGTGTGTTTCACATTTTGCCCTATACCAAAATAAAAATTGCCAATCTCTTTTTTTTGTTTGTTCTTTTTTTTTTTAATTTCAGTGTCAATAACTTGTAAATTATTTGAATTTCAATTTAATTTGTTTTTTTTTTTCTTTTTTTTGTGGTATATATTTTATTATTGTTATTATTATTAATATGGAAACTCGTTTCGGCTTAGCACGGGGCGATAAAGCCCCAAATTATTGCATTTGTTTTTGTTTTTCTTTTTAATTTTTTTATTTAGCTTATATTTATAAAGATTTGTGGATTTTTTGTTATTGTTGTTGTTGTTGTTATTTTGCTTCTTTAATTGCGATTGAAACACGTTTAACGCTCTACAACAGTAATAATAACAACAACAACAATAGAACTTGTTTCCTTTTTTGTTGCTGACGGCTGTTGTTATTATTATTATTGTTGTTGTTGTTCTTGTTGTTGTTGTTCTTGTTGTTAAAAGTTAACTGTTGTTTTGTTTAACGCTAAAGACGAACGAGTTTCGCATTCCGCATGCTTCAGAATTCAATTTCGTTTGTTGATTTTTTTTTTTATGTACACATATACATTTGTATGTGTGTGTGTGTATATATATTTATACATTGCTGATGAGACATCTCTCTGTATATTGCATGCCCAAAAGTGAGCGAACATTTGGACGCAGATAAACAATACTCTATACTGTATAAATGTTTCGAATCAACAGCTCAAAGAGCCCAAAGGTTCGCTTTGTTGAACCTGATTTTGCATTTGGAAGATATTGAAGCATATATCATATATCTATAGGAATAGTTGACATTTGCACCTTGAATCGTACATTACCATCAATGCTTATATCAAATTTCATCAAAATGTATCTCAATCTTATGTTATCTTCCTTTTAAATGACTCAAAGATCACAAACTTTAGTATCTATAGCTGCTCTCTCTCTCTATCTCTCCCTCTCTCTATCTCTCTCTCCCCCTCTCGCTCTGTATCACTGCCAAGCTGAAACGACTTGGAATTGAAACACACAAAGTCCCTCAAATCCTGAAGGCGCTTTTCAATGTTATCCAATGGAAAAGGAAATATCTAGAACATGATTTAGCTGCTTGAAGGTGTTTGCCTATTGCTAGAGCTCTATATCTCGCTCTCTCCCTCACCCCCTCTCCCTCACTCTCTCTCGCTCTATTACGCTCAATTCAAGTGTGCGAACGTTTAGAATACAATTCAATTGTTGTTGCTGCCGCTGCCGCGTGTAAATTATGGAATAAAATATAATATGAAAATTGCATTGTTTAAATAACCATTAAATGCATTTAGTTATTGATTAAACAAATTATGGGCTCGCGGCTTAACATGATTTATAGCTGCCGTATGTTAAACAGTTTCCGCTCCCGCAAATGTCAATGTCAAGTACAATACAAATTGCAAATAGTTGAAGCTTTCAGCTCAAGGGAAACGTACTTATTCACTTTATTTGTTAAATGAAAATGGTGTGGGAAAAATTGATGTTGAGATAAGCTGCTGATGTGATTATATGAATAAATATTTGTTGAGTGGAAATGTAATTGAGATTCGTTCGACCTTATCAAAGATTTGCAGCTAGAGCAAGTCAGACAAATTAATAAATCTAGATTTTAGAGTTCAATGAACTTGGAAAATAACACATTAAAGCTTCTTTTAAATACTATTAATAAATGAACAAAAAATGTAATGAAAAACAAATTTAATGAAAAATTAATAGAATATAATTAAATAATACAATTATTATTTATCGAAAAAATTATGTTAGATATATACATGCATATTTAAAATATAACTATAATAAAATTTTAAAATGAATAAATAGGATATAAAAATAAAACAACTATCATTAAATATAAAAAAAAAAATTTTTAATAAAATTTAAAAAATAAAAAATGTAAAATGTAAAACAAACTAAAAAAAATAAAAAAATAAAGAAAAAAATATCTCTAAAATATTTTTTTAAATTTAATGTATTTGTAAATTTAACATTTTTATTCCAAAAATTATTTAATCTAAAAAAATCAAAATAAAAAAATTCAATTAAAAAATTTCCTAATTAAAAAATAAACAATAAAACTACAATAAATTGAATTTAATAAAAAAAAAATATTTCTTTTTTAAATTTAATATTTTTATTCCAAAAATTATTAAACCTTAAAAATTTATTTAAAAAAAAAACAAAATTTAACAAATTTTATTAAATCTAAAAATTAAAAAAAAAATTTTTTATTTAAAAATAAATCAAAACAAAATAAAATTAAAAAATGTAATTAAATAAAAAAAAAATAAATAAAAAAAAAATAAAAAAAAAACAATAAAACTAAATTTAATTTAATTTAATGAAAAAAATTTATTTTCAATTTAAATTTAATATTTATTTAAGTGTAAAAAAAAAAGCTATTTAAATAAATATAAAAAAAAAATTTTACAATATTTATATAATTTTCTATACATTTCTATACATTTTTATATTAAAATTCAATATTTCTTCATATTTTCTTTATTATTTGTATATATCATTTAAAGTTAATTGTATTTAAATACACGTTTACATTTGCGAACTGCTGAAACATTTATATTTGACATGTAAAGCGAAAAATCTCATTGCTGACAATGTCTTACAGCAGCTTTCTCATATCAGATGATGCGACAACAGCAATTGCAATAAAAAAACTAAAAAAAAGCAGCAATTACAACTAATTAATGACAATATCAATATATATATAGAGATATAGTCGAGTCTAAAATTAAACAGCTACAAATTCACCAGAGCGCATGTATGCATACTCCTACACAGGTGTGTATGCATGCATGCACATATATATGTATGTGTGTGTGTGTGTGTGTGCATGCAGCTATAATGCACACACTAGTGTCATGTATTTTTCAGGTCAGGGTTGACTTGTGACTGACTAAATGAATGAATGAATGAATTGAATGCATGAATGCGCCCCGCTCCGCTCTCCGCATCTATATGCGTGTGTGTGTGTGTGTGTGCACGACTAACTACAACATTGACAATTTGTAGCTACATTGTGTATGAGCAAGCAAAAGCTGAGCCGCTGCAAGCCAAGTACACCCCGCTCTATCCTATCCCATAGACCTGACTTGCTCCATCTCTATCTCTTTCACACGCAATGCAGTCCGAACTGGTTATGCACTTGACTGCAGCACAAGATGATGCTGGCGCTTCATTAGGGCCGCATTGTATTATTTTTTTTGGCAATCGAAAAAAAAAATAAACTCTTTTTCAATATATATACTATATATATATTTCAACAAACTCTGCGCTTTGTTTTCGTTGCCATTGTTTCGTTTCATTTCATTTGGTTTCATGCCATCCCATCTCATCCCATCCCATCTCATCTCATTTCGTTTCGTTTCGTTTCGTTGTGCAATTTCGCGCATCTCAAAGCTCAAACGGCTCTGCGATCCGAATTGGTCAATATTTGACCTATGAATTTGTGAAATTTCGTATATGAAATCTCTTTAGCTGTTTCTTATTATTATTTTTGTTTTCTCGATTTGCATAAAACGGCAATTTTTATAATACATCGCAAGCTGTCTCATCCATAACGAAATGAAATCAGTTGAGACGCGTTAAGCTGTGGCTTGATTGGTCGACCACGGAAATACCCTGGAATTTGCAATTGTTTTGTGTAGTTTTTAATATAATAACATAACTCAATTATTGTATTCGAGTATTTGAGAGATTAAGCTATAGTCTATATACCTACCGTCATTCTTAGGCATATGCTCTGGCTACATGCCGTGCATCAGGCAAACGATATAATCGAGCTCTGGATACTATTTTGTTAGAGGACTCATGTATGTCTGATTACACTTTGTAGCTTTGCGTGAGGCATCACTTGAAAGCGCCATAACAAATACTTGACGAAAAAAAAAAAACAGTTTGTCTAAATTGCTGCTAATTTCGTGTACAAATCTTTAACGCTTCGGAATTGCCCAACTCGAGTGTATGTGTTTGTGTCTGAATATGTGTGTTTGTGTCTGTGTGTGTGCAGCCACACCCCAATTGATTACACACAAGAGGCAGCACGAGGCGGCAACAGCTATCCGCATATTGGCAATGTCACTGAATTTCAATATCAATATTAAGTTCGTTGCCTAAGTCTTTTGTTTGACGACCGATAAACAAATTCAAAATAAAAATGCAAAAAATTATATTGATGCAAATAATTTATAAAAAAAAAAAAAGATATACATATATAATACTCCAATAAATTTAAAAAAGATATATATAAAATTTAAATTAAAAATTAAAATATATTTAAATTAAATTAAAATATTTAAAAAAATAAATATATAATTTAAATATAAATAAAATATAAAATTAATATATATAAAATTAAATTAGACATTCTAGTACAAGTTATTAAAAATCATAAATGCATGTATTAGAAATATATATTAATAATAGAAACATTCTGAGAAATATCAAAATACAAAAAAAAATAAATTAAAAAAAATACCTTTTTTATTTAATAAAATTTTTAAATAATTTTAAATATTGTTGATAGCAATATATGAAACTAAAAAAAAATAGCAAAAAATAATTAAAAAAAAAAAAAAACACAAAAAAAACTAAAAAAAAAAAAAAAAAAAAAATTAAAAAAAAATGTTTAAAAAAATGAAATAAAATAAAAACAAAAATATATAAAATCAACTATTAAACTAAAATAATAATAATAAATTTAATAATAAAAAAATGTCAATTCCTAGAATATTCAAAAAAATCGAAATTATATTTACCACGAATACAAAATTAAATGTACTATTAAAACTTTGCTATACATTAAATTTCATTTTGTAATTAGGACATTTCGAGCTACGTATATATAACATATAAAACATATCTGTATCTATAAACAATATTTGTCTGGCCGTTAAGCCTTAAGAGGCACAAGCACAAATCATACACTCACACACACACAAACACATGAGATAAAGTAAAATATATAAAAATAAAAAAAATAAATAAATGAAAAAAAAATCTACCGGTTTTCAAGGTTAGGCGCCCGCTTTAACTGTATTAACAGCGGGCCGTAATCACAGCAGCCGCAGCCGCAGCAAAAGTTACGTCATAAATGAATAACACACACAGCAACAGCAACAGCAACAAAAGGCGGCGACAACTTTTGTTGCGCTTGTTGCGGTTTTGGCTCATTTCATTTGGAAGCTGATCAACTACAAAAATAAAAAAAATAAAAAACAAAACCTTAAAAAAAAGGCTTGAACAAAAAAACTGAAATCCAAACTACAACAGCAACAACAATTTTTACGCATAATTTCATATTTGTAACAAAATCCAACGGAAAGAGTGTGCAGGCAAGAGAGAGAGAGAAAGAGAGAGACAGAGAGGGAGACAGAGTCGGCATCATTTATATGCATAATGTTGTAAGTGGGAGTTTACTTAATACAAATTTTGTAGCTGCTTTTGGCATGGGATGCTTAACTTGTTTCTCCCCATTGATGGGTTGCTGCTCTTGCTGCTGTTGTTGCTGCTGTTGTTGTTGTTGCATTCGAAATGTGGGTCAAAACGGGTAGGTAGATCGCAGCAAAGGGTCGCCTGCATCATTTCGATATGTTTACAGTTAAAAAAAAAAAAAAAAACAAAAAAAAAAGGAACGACTGCAAATTGTCGTCCGTGTAGCAATAAATATTGAAGCAACAACGAATTTAAATGAAACGAAGCGTTGCTCATTATTATTATCATCATTATCATCATCAGCAGCAGCAGCAGCAGCAGCATCATCATCATCATCATCATCATTGTCATTGTCAGCATCATAATTAAATTCTGCTAATTTTGCATATACACATATATATAAAAACTCGTATATATTTATATAGATGTATTGACACATATATGGCATAAAGGCTGATGCTGTAATCAGCGCCTGTAACGGTTGAGAAGGTCAACCAGATGCGGTTTTCATTTCATAAGCAACAACAACAATAACAACAACAAACTGAAAAACCTGATTATCAATTAGGCAAGTGCATTAAATGGCACGATCGCCTGCTCCAAATCAAGCAAAGAGAGAAATAAATATAATTTATATGTGCTTACTTCCTTCCTTCCTCTTTCTCATTGCCTTATGCTGCAGAAGAAGTGCAACGAAGAGAGAACTGAGAAAGCAAAAAGGGAATTCGTGATATAGCGTGACGAATTAAGAAGAGAAAATAAGGAATCCGAGCCATCTCCGATATATATATGTATATATTCGACAGTATCTTCTCTCCCACACATTACAAATAATTGTTATTAATCTAATTAATTTCTCATATAATTTTCAATTTTTCTTAAACGTTTTACTGTCAGCTCTTTGTCAAGTTTTTGCTTTCGTACTCCGATTATTCAATATATATATCAGTTGATATATTATATATATTAATATTTTAAATTATATTGAAGTCTTCAACAGTTTTGTAAGAGCAATAACTTAACATTTACATTCTCTAGCATCCATAAACGTTTTACAGGCTGCATTTCTTTTACTTTTATATATCTTAAACAAGTTTATATTAATAGAAATTCCTTGTTAACTGCATTCAACAAAGGCAACGATTTGCTTACGATTTTATTTATTTATTTTTTATTAATTTATCTTTAGCTTAATCCCACGCATTTCCTTTTTGATACGCAACATTTCACTGGCCACACCGTGGCCCCAAATAAGTCAACTTAAAAAAGTGATTCAGCTTTATTTACAATATATTTGAATGTATTCTAATTACACACACACACACACACAAAAAGAGAAGCATTTATAGCTCAATGCAATGTTTACTCATTTGTCAGTTATTTCATCTCGATAGTCAGGTAAATATGTATAGAATTTTTTGCAGCTTTCAATTTCACTTTAGTTCTAAATGAAAATTGAGTCAGTCACTTGACAGCAGCTACAAAAGAGATCGAGGCCGTTGGAAAATAACACACAAAAGTAAAAAACAACAACAACCAATAATAAAAACAAAAAGTGCAACAAACTGTTTAACAAAGATGCGAACATCTAAAAACAAACAAATAAAACGCCCAAAAAACTAAAGCCAAAACGAAACGAAAACTTTTGTTTGCAATGGGCAAAGTTTTAACGCAATT
Organism: Drosophila borborema; assembly: GCA_030914335.1. Lineage (NCBI taxonomy): Eukaryota > Metazoa > Arthropoda > Insecta > Diptera > Drosophilidae > Drosophila > Drosophila borborema. The sequence continues at coordinate 9,037,894 of JAUESP010000307.1, forward strand.
GCGTTAAATGATTTGTTGCTCTTGTTGCTGTTGCTGTTGCTGTTGCTTTTGTTGTTGCATTTGTCATTGTTGTTGCTGTTCTTGTTATTGTCGGCTGCTGCGCCCGTTGTAAATGTTAATGAGACAAGCACGAAACGACAGTTCAGTTCAGTTCAGTTCATTTCGGTTCAGTTCGATTCTATGACTTGACTTGTGGGATAAGCCAATGGACTCGTATGCGCAATGTTCAATTACATTATGCACACAAAACACTTCAGCTTCAATGCGAGGGCTGTCACAGCAATTGGGCAAACTATTTACAAATAAACAAAACAAAAAAAAAACGAAATATTGATCGAGCTGGCAAAATCATTCAAAAACTGCTTAAGAAGAACAAAAATGGATTATATTAAAGATGATTATAGTATATTTAGAATTCTATATGGCATATGTGTAATGTAGCACACTTTTTACATAGCAGCCAGTGCAACGTTTAGGAATTAGTAAAATGTTGTCATTGCTGTACTTTAATTAACTGCATTTGATTGGAATTGGCCAAATGAGCTGCCCTCGCATATGGCATATGGCAATAGATTTGTAACGCTTATAGACGCTTATTGGCAGTAACAATTAGCACACACACACACACACACACAGGCAGAGAGACAGACAGAGAGCTTAGACATTGTCACAGAGGCTCAATCAGTCAGTCAGTCAGTCAGTCAGTCAGTCAGTTGGCCGTTTAGCCAGTTGCGTCTCATACATATTGTTTGCCTTTGCTATTGCTGTTGCAGTTGCATTGTATTTTAGTAGCTGTTTAGCATGCTTCTTTGTGCAACTCGCACACACACACACACACACACATGCACACATGCATGCAGCAATTGCAATGGTTATTATATATATATATATTTTGTTGTTGCTACTGCAACTAAATGGCAAACAGCAACAGTCATAAAATTTAGGTCAACGCATATAATATATTCATTCTAAAAGCCTCACTCACAGCTCACAGTGTGTATTGGTCACTTTGAAGCGTGTCGAATTAGAAATATGTTGACAAACTCATTTACGTTTTGTTTGCGAGCTGCTGCTGCTGCTGCTGCTGCTGCCGATGCTGCCATTTCAGCTGTGCCCCATTGTTTGTGCAACGTGCTTAACGGAAATGCATTAACAATTGCGAAAAAAAAAGCAACGAAAAAAAAAACCTTCAATGCAGATGAGCAACGGCCCAAAGAAATAAGGACAAACCTATGAGCAAATGTTCATAATGTTAACATTAGTGTAACATAGCAGGCAACAGGCAATTAAAGCATAGCTAACAGCTGTTGACTCTCTTCAAATAATAGCTTAACAGCTGCCTAGCTAATATATTTACATACATATGTAAAAGAAAAGTAGCAACAGTAACAGTTGCCTAACAGAACTTCTTGACTTGAACACAAGTACTTAACAGCTGCTTAACAGAAGTTAACAGCCTTATCCTCAATACAGTTTGTCAATAACTGAAGCAAATGCTTAACAGCGGCTTAACAGAAGTTATGCCTTATCTCAATACCTGAAGCAAATGCTTAACAGCTGCTTAACAGCATTTCCTTTACATTTATATAGCAGCAACTTAATATAAAAACCACCTGAACTTAACATGGCAAGCAGCTCTAAGAATTTATAAAAACAAACTGAAAAACTTGAAACCTTAAATCCAACTGAATTTATGAATTCAAAGAGCCAGCCAAAGTCTAGTAAAATGAAATGAAATACTCTCTAAAGGCAGCACAAAAAGCAAGCAGCATCTATCTATCTATTAGCAGCTATAGGGTATGCGAATTATAGCTAAATCGTTAGATAAATTAAATGCTTTGGCCACTTAATAAACAATGTAAACGAGTTAACGAGGCAAAATGAAACAGAGCACGGTTAACATTGACATTAATACCGCAAAGAACACTTAAAAAAAACGAAAAAAAAGTCATAGATAAAAAAAAAGCCAAACAAACAAACAAATTGAAGCACAAAGCTAAAATGCGGCGGCAAATGGAAAAAATATATATATATAAATAAAAAAAAACAACTGTAATTAGCAGCTGCACAAAACGTAGCACATGTTGCTGCTGTTGTTGTTGCTGTTGCTGTTGTTGAGCATGTGGTTTGCAATTTAAGACGCGCTGTGAGCTTGAAAGCTAAGCCAAGTTGAGCTAACTTAAGCAATAGCAGCAGCAGCAGCAGCTGAGCTGTATCTCAATTCTTTGTTGACGATGCCCATCTGCAGCTTGGGATCTATCAAAGCACTGGCATTTGGATGCTGTCGATAGCTCGACTCACACACACACACACACACACACATGTTAGGTTATATTCAAGTATTTCAACTCGCATGCACTGCAATTTTGACCTTGAAAAGTGGCTGCAAAAAAACAGTTACAACAATTTGTGTAGGCTGTGTGCAGCTGAAGCTGGTAAGCGGAGAGGCGTGGCAGGTGATATATCTATAAGTATGTGTATATATATCTGTGTGTGTGTGTGTCTGTGCAAGGCTGCTGTGTCATTCAATTTGAAAATTACTGGGTTAATGTTAAGTTAAATGTTGTTGCAATTCTCTGCAAACGAATTCGCTACAAGTGCATAAACAAAAGACTTAAGCAACGAACTTGAAAAATAATATAGCACACGATGCAGATGCACCGAGCTAAAACTTAACAGCATTCTACTCTAACAGCTACTTTACATAGAGTTGAGTAATTTGCCAAATATTCCTATAACTGTTTGTTAACATCATGTTATGAGAGACAGCTGTTAAGAGCGTCGCCTAAGCTTAACTTCAAGGGATTATGTTAAGGCAGCATATTCTAAAATGTTATATGAACTGTTAATGCTTTATGTTAAGCATTTAACAGCCTTAAGCCAACATATGTTAGTTTTACAGCTGTTAACTGATACTTTATTCTCATAGGTCAGTTTATAGCTGTTGATTTAACAAAATATAGATCAAAGTATAATTTGTATTTTATTTGAACATCTCCTGCTTCTGCTCGAATTTTTCTTGTACATTCTTTTCCTCCCCGATTGCTGATTAACAGGCGTTACCTTCGCATAGGTGTTTATTAATTACAGAGCGCCTCGCAAAATGCTCAAACTTGCAACAAATGAAGGGGCGGCAACATTGCAGACAAAATTATAAAGTTGCCAAAAAAAAAAAAATCAACGAAAAAAAATCGAGACAAAAAGTAACGCGTCGGCATTTATAATGTATAATTTATAAAGCTGCCACGAAAGAGAAGCCAAGAAGCAACAACAACTGAATAAAGGAAACAAGATTAAATTCAAGTTGGCTGATTCGAGCGCATCGATAAACTTAATTGCATGGCACTTAATGCATTTTAAAGTTTGCGCTCGAAACATGAGAACAGATCGAGTTTATACAGACTATATACAGACTATATAGACATGTGCATATATATGTATATATATACTAATAAAGACCTTGTGCCCTTAGAAATCGAACTATCAACAGCTGCAGATGGAAAAAAAAAAGTATCTTTGAGAAAAGGGCTGCATAAATTTGAAGCCTGGGCGTTAGAGACAAATTCATTTAGGCAATAAATTTATAGACTGCCCCGCAGCATTTAGGAAACCGAAACCGAAAAACGAAACCCCAGCTACATTAGAATTGCTAAAAGGCACACACATACACACAGACACACACACACACAGGCGCACGCATACTCACACCCTTTGATCGCATTAGGTCATTTGGTCAAGACGCAAAAAAAACACCTGTTAGAGTCCTTGTGGCATTTCCTTTTCTGTTTCATTTCTTTTTGCATTCAAACGGATGCATTCATCAATTTGGCGGCCAAAAAAAAAAAACAAAAACAGGAAGCCGCAGCCAGTTGCTACTCTTCCTCTTCCTCCTTTTTTTTTTTTTTTTTTGGCAAATCATGCGCTTGGGCTTTGACAAGGGTCGAGCATCTGCTGCGGCTAACAAAAGGTGGCGCAGCCAAAAAAAGGCGAAGAACTTTCAAAGTCTCGCATTTGAAAGAAGGCACTTGTCATGGCAATCGGAAGAAGGTAATATTGATTAGCTGTCAGCTAATCGCTGACACTAGCTGCCTCTCGCTCGCACAGAGCAAGTCAAAAGACTTAGGCAACAAACTTGCAGTACATTCAAGCAAAAGCAAATCTGCAGCTGCTTAACATACATTTTTGTCTACTATATAAGATATTAATACAAAAGAATGCCCATTAACATTTGACAAACACATTAACATAACAGTTGTCGCACTGTTGTTGAAGCTTCAAGTGTAGTCCCGCTTATGATTCAGTTATGCAGCTGCTTAACATCTATATGTTAAGCAGCTGTATAGTAAGCTTTACATAGCTGTGTTAACTTTAACAGCTAACATACTTCGTTAACAGTTGTCATGAATCGTTAACAACTGTTATGTTAGACAGCTGTTAATGCTGCTTTTGCTTATGTTATGTTAAATAGCTGTTAACTTGATGTACGCTTTCCATTGCTGTTAAGTTAACAGTTAACTCAACTATCTATACATTTTGTAACCAAAGCTTGAACTATCTATCAGCCTAATGCTATTAATCAAATTCAATTTAGTCAGCAATACCTTTCATCTCCCTCTCTCTCGCTCTTTCGCGTTGCTGTCAAGCGTTGCGTGCTTTTCATGCTCTATTAAATAACTGGACAAGTGGGTGGTTTTTGTTTAGCTAATTTTTATTTGTTTTTTTTTTTTCCAAGATGTCAACGCATGTGCTTTTTTTTGTTTCAGGGTTAAGTTTACAAATTATATAAAAACATGTGCAATTATTAAATGTGCTGAACCGTCTAAAAGCTTACTAAATTGTTTGCTATTTCTTAACTCACATATAAAGCACATTTGAGCTCTGTGTAACTGTGTAACCTAAAACTCAAATTAATTATATAGATGTCAATTTTTGACATACAGTTAGAAAATTATGAAAAAAGAAGATCTATAACGATGCAAAGTAAGAAAAAATAGGTAAATTTAAAAAATCTATAACATTGTAAAGACAATCCATTGCATAACCCAATCCAAATAGTTTCAAAGAGCAAAACTTTTAGAAAATAGTTAAAAAACCTAAGAAAAACTATCCATAACTGTCGTGCCATCCATCATAACTCAAAAGCTAAAAGAGCTACAAATATAAAATTCGATATGAAAACTCTTGAATATATATATTCAAATTGAGGAAAAAACTGTTAGTATTAGAAGCGATCTGTGAGCACTTTTAAGGTAATCAATTGCTCAACAGATGTACATGAACTCTGCCAATAGATGCTTTTAGCCCTTTTTTTTTTAGTTGACTCGACCCTTGAAGAAGCTGCTCATGATATTTGCTTACAATGCTTGTCTATCTACATGTGTATGTGTGTGTGTATAGTTTATATATGGGTAGAGCCGCTGGGAGACGTGTTTCGCATTTGCAATGGCACACAGAACGACAACAACGACAACAACAATGAAAAGATTTGTGTGCTATGCTTGGGCTAGGCTTTTAGGTTGATAGATGGGACGCATAGAGGTGTGTCGTCATTCGTCGTGCATGCCGGGAATTCAACATGTAACTTAGCCATAGAATGCGTTTGGAATTCGCCACAGCATAACAACAACAGCGACAACCAACAGCAACAATAACAACAACAATAACAGTAACAACTGTGCCTAACAAAAACAACTACAAACATCAAAAAGCTCATCTCTCAATGTTGACTGTTTCCGTGCTCTCTCACACACAACAGTTAGCATAGCTGTTGCGTAGCTGTTGCGCGTGGGCCGTGCGTAAATTACATAACCAAAATAATCAAATAAAATAAAATGTCTATAAGAAGAAGAAAGAAGAAGACTAACAACACCCGCATAGCAATAGAATGAAAGCCAACGCTAAAAGCCATTGGAATAAAGTTTGAAAATGTGACTGCTATAATGTGTTATAATGTTATAGTTATGCTTATATGATATGATGTTGCTATACTTTGATACAGTTTATGCTGTTAAAGTACTCTATTATCGTTCTGTTATACTTTTATACCATATACTGTTATACTGCTAGATTTCTATACTGTTAGAATATTGTAATATGAAACTGCTAATAGATATACAAAATTTTTGTTGTTTTACTGTTATTCTGTTATACTATATACTAGTATTCAGCAAACACAACAGTCTAACTGCAAGATTAACAGAATATGTTAACATACCTCAAGTAAAGTGCTGCATGAAGCAACGAGTAAAATAAACAACAACAACAGCAAAAGAAAACGCAAAATACAAAAAATAAAGTATTACAAATTCTGGGCAACAACTGCGACGCTTTGTTATGCACATTAACATACGCACACACACACACGCGCGCACAAACTATCGCTTGTGTGTGTGTGTGTGTGTGTGTGTGTGTGTGTGTGTGTGTGTGTGTGTGTGTGTGTGTGATGTTTCGTTAAGACGCATTTTGCGCTAGACCAAAGTGAAGCGAAAAGCGAAAAAAATGAAACAAAACAAAAACAAAAAGGCAGATAACAAGAATATTTTAAAAGTTCAAGCACACGCAGCAAACAAGTAAATGGAATAAATAGAAATAAATGAAGAAGCAAACGAAATCAATTAATGTAAAGGATAAAACGTGCATTGAACTTGGCCAGTTATAAAATAGAACAAATGAAGAGAGAAGCTAGAACAATACAAAATCTTACCTGCAGCTCTGTTATAACTGTGTCGTTCAATGACTGATGTTATTACTGCACTCAAAAAATATATATAAAAAAATAAAACACAAAATTAAATTTCAATTCTTTTATCACACTTAAAAAATACAACAAAAAATTAATTTACACGTAAAAATATTTAAAACAAAGATGTATTTCATTTATTGCACTTACAAATATATTTTTAAATAAATAATCATTTCATTTATTGCACTTAAAAAATAAATAAAAAATTATTTCATTTCCTCAAACACTTTTTTTTTTTTTTTGCATTTGTAATTATGCAGCATTTTGAAGCAATTGCCTTGACCTTAACACAATAAAAACTAATTACGACAATTACAACAACAACAACAACAACTGAAACTGGAAAGCTGGAAAACTGGTAAGGCATAGCCAAGCCATTTAACAGCTCGTTATACAGTTGATCATGTTAAATTGCAGGCGTGTTAAGTTAACAGTGTGTGTGTTTGTTTGCTTGTGGGCAGCAGCTGGGCCTGGCTTGAGCTGTTATTATGGCAAAGACAACATTTTAAGTAAATTTAAATGAAATTAAATATAAACATATGCATATCTATATGTATGTATGTCATGCATAACCATAACGAAATGTGCGTTAAAATGTGCCAGAGCAATTGAAGTAATCAATTATGTTAAACAATTTGAACGTCGAAATGTTAAACGGCTGTGCTCACGCTCAAGGCTGCACTAGCTGTTAACTGTGCAGCGGGGAACGCTGTTAAGCGGCAGGCGACAGTTAGAATTTGACAAAGCGACAACAGTGCTGGCCGCAATTTAGCTTTTATTTATATGTTTTTGTGGCTATCAGTTTTTAAATAGCCAAAGCTTAGTTTTGCCTTTTTAGTTTTCATTAAACATGTTTTTGAAATTATTAGATTTTATTTGCTTTCAATATCTATGAAAGTTTTAGCTATTATTTAATTCCAAACCAGTTTTTCGTATGCTTTTTGTAATACTTTTAGTTTTTTATTTACAATTTAGCTTTTTTTCACTCTAGAACTAGCTGTAGCTGCTATAGAGCTGACAGCACTATGCAGCAAAGACAGCGCAGCTGTGTGCGTGTTGGGCATTTGAAATTACAAATATACACACATACATACGCATATGACAGTGCTGCCATATGTGTGTAATTATGGGTACCGTGCTCTGTGCACGCCATTTAAATTTATGTGTATGTACATACATACATACATACATATGTATGTATTTATGAAGGGCTTTACAGCAACAACACCTACGCATACAAAACTTGTTCATTGACAAATGCCGCTGCATTACACACAAACACATTGTATTTGAAGCAATTGCAAAAAGCCTTGATCTTGATCGCATGAACGTAGCAGGCAAACACATTTAATCGACGGCCGCCAACAGCAAAGGCAGCGACGTTGACGCCAACTTGATTGCCATTGCAATAGGAATAGTTGATGTTGTTGTTGTAATTGTTGTTTCTATTATTTATTGCACTTGATTTGATTTGATTTACAGCCAAGACAAGTTTTTATTTCGTGTTGCTGTTTGCCAACCTTGTCTTTGCCTGGTATGACGCCGCGTCGACGCCGAAGGCGACTGCAGCAGCGACTCACACTTGCACTTGCTCTTCACATTTAATTCACACGAAAAAAATAGAAGAAAATAATATATCACGACTCTCTTAATATACTGTTATAAACATGTATATATTCATTTATATTTAATTACAATTTATCAAATTTCAATTATTTAACTCAAATTCTTACACACTCGCGCATTGCGTAGCTGCGTACTTGCCTTTTCTTACTTCTAATTTCTGCATGAAAGAGATGGCGCAAGGCGAAAAAACACACACAAACACATGCATAAAACGTAACGCAGTGATATACACAGATGGAAGCATGCATAGATTTGTACACTTGTATGTGTAAATATAGCTGTCGGTGCGCGTGAACAAAGGCGTCGTAAGAATTTTAATTATGCTTAAAAAGGGATCAATTACTAGAAAGAGTACATAGGCTTGTGTTCAGATATATAAATATTTTTTATTTAATTTTTAATACTTTTTTCCAAGGTAATAGATTATTTTATGATCCTGCAAACAAACTTTATTCAATATAAAATTTCATGCGTGTTTAATAAAATTAAAAATTGTTAAGCTTTTATTTTTCATTGTTGGATACAAACATGATAACATGTTTCTTCTTCAAAGTATAACTCTAACGTATATCATAAATTACCATATAATAAGTATTTTTCCTATTAGTCAACCGGCATTGCACAATTGTCAACCCTTCTCTAAGTACGCCTTTATTTAAGCACAAATTTTGCAACAAACTGGCAACTCCTTGCAATTACAGTTATGTCAATTTGTGTCGAAGTAGAACTAGAACAAAAGATGTAGGAGCAAAGACATGAATACAACACATACGCACCGTTCACACACACACACACACATTCACACATCCACAAAATTTGACAGTGAAGACAAATATTCAGCAACTGCAGCAAAGAAGATTCTAGTAACATTTTGCTGAAGCAATGTGAAGAGTTTATTCTTAAAAATCATAAAAATAAGAAAAATTATTTCAATACAAATCAGAAATTCAAATTCTGTAAATTTTATTTTCTATATTTGAGTTGATTATCGAAATTAATAACATTTTTAATACTTTCTGACAACTTTCATTTGCGTATACTCACTGTATTAGTGATCGCCGCGACGAAATACTTTTTTGTTACGTTTCGCTTGCATTTTACTTGTGTGTGTGTGTGTCCCAAAATTTGAGTAATCGAGTAAAAAGGAGACGATGCGCTTACAGTTAGCAATAGTTCGTTGAGGCGAATGCACGGTTAATTCTTGTCGCTTATCTGCCAACATTAATTTGCAGTTACGGGTCCAGTTACAGTTTCCTATTTAATTACATACATATTTTAGTTTCAGAATTATTCGTTTCTTTTTTCTCTTGTGCTTTTTGATTTCGGGCAAGTGCCGTTGACTTTTGCATTACATGTAATGCTACGTGATCGATGCATATACATATACAAATTTACACACATACAGTATAGACATGTACATGTACAGTATGCGCATGTCTTGTGCATAATTTTTGCTGTTGCGCATTTAACTAATAATTCTATTTTCATTTCTTTTTTTGTCTATTTGCAGAAAATAACGGTTGTTTAACGCCAGCAGATCTGTTGCAGCGTCTCAGCTGCAGCAGCAACAGCAACAGCTCCACAGCTGAAGCCTCCAATACCACCACCATCATCACCACCACCACAACCACAACCACAACAGCCACCATCAACAACAACAACAATAACAACAGCAACAATATTAGCATTAGCATTAATAGAGCAGCAACACCACCCGCAACAGCCACAAAAGACTGCGACGAAAATTCGTTAACAGCAAAAGTAGGAGACGTAGAAGTAGGAGCAAAAGTTGAAGGAGAGGTAGAACAAGAAGAAGAAGAAGAAGTAGTAGTAGAAGTAGAAGTAGAAGTTGAGCCAGAAACAGAAACAGAAGCAACAAAAGCTACAACAACAAGCATCATACCAAAAGAAAACGAACAGAGCCCAAAGCAGAATAGTGCGTCGCACGCCAGCAGCAATAGCAGCAGCGGCGCTGAAGACGAAGCCGACGTTGACGTTGACGTCGACATTGGCCTTGAGGCACCAAAGCCACGTTATTACGGCGCTGGCGTTGTTCTAACACAAGCTCAGCGCAAAGAATATCCGCACGAACGGCTCAGCAAAGAGAAAGTGCTAAACGCTGAGGCCCACGCTGACGTTGACGTTGATGTTAATAGCGGCAGCAACAGCAGCAGCGCTGATACCGACGACAGTGACTCCGATGACGGTTGCAAATTGATTGTGGACGAAAAGCCACTGATACCAATTGAACAGCCGTTGTCGCTGCGTATGCGCAGCACCCCGCCCACAGCAGAGCAGCGACCGAGTCCGCCGCCACCGCGCATACCCGCCGTACGGTGCAGCGTTATACAACGTGCGCCACAGAGCAGCGAAAGCAGCAGCAGCAGCAGCCACGAACTGTTATACAAGCAGCAGCAGCTGCAACAGAGGGAACATCAACAACAGCAGCAGCAGCAGCAACAACAAGAACTCTTATATCAGCGCACGCTCGACCTCGAACAGTTGGGACCCGAGCAACAGGAGCCAATCGATTATCACGTGCCGCGCCAGCGCAGCGCCAGCTACGACAGTGACGACGAGCTAAACGCACGTCGACTGCAGCGTGCGCGACGCGTACGTGAAGCGCGGCGTCGCAGCAGCTATTTGGCAGCGCGCGTACTGCAACTGAATCCGCGCCTGGTGCGCAGTCTGCCGGGTATTTTGGCAGCGGCCGCGGGACACGGACGCAGCAGCAACAGCAGCCAGGGATTTCAGGCGAGCAACGGTTTTAGCCAAGGCGGCGGCGGCAGCGGAGGAGGCGGTAGCGGTAGCGGCGGAGGCGGCAGCGGTGCTGGCAGTGGTGCCGGCAGCGGCGGCGGCAGCGGTAGCTTTGGCAGCGGCGCCGGCGGTGGTGGCATGGGCGGCGGCCGTGACGGACGCGGCAACTACGGACCCAATTCACCGCCCAGTGGAGCTCTACCACCATTTTACGAGAGCTTGAAGAGCGGCCAGAGCAGCGGCAGCGGCAGCGGTAGTGGCAGTGGCAGCGGCATCGGCGTCGCTGTTGATGCGCACAGCAATTCGCAATTTCTTATACAGAACGCAGCTGCAGCAGCATACCTAATGTCCAATCAGCAGTATAACTGTAATGGAGCAGCAGGAGGCGGCGGAGTAGGAGGAGGAGATGGTAGCGGCGGAGGAGCCGGTGGTGGGAGTGGAGGTGGAACTGGTGGAGCCGGCGCTGTTGGCATCGATGGTAATAACATATTGAACTTTGCCAACAATCTGGGCCATAGCAATTATAATGATATCAATTCCAATTCCAATTCTAAATTTCATCATTTGCATTCCACTGGATCGATTGGTAATGGTCATCCCTTCTATGGCGGTAATCCATCAGCTTATGGCATAATTTTGAAAGATGAGCCGGACATTGAGTACGATGAGGCGAAGATCGATATTGGAACCTTTGCCCAGAATATCATACAGGCCACCATGGGCGGTGGTGTGGGCAGCGCTGCGGCAGCGGCGGCTGCAGCGGCCGCTGCTGCTGCTGCGACGGGCAATAGTTTTGCGGCGAGCGCATATGAGGATGCGATTATGAATGATTTGGCGGGCAATGGTGTTGGCGGCGCGGGTGGTGGTGGCGGCGGCGTCGGCAGTGGTGGTCAATGCACAAATGCCGGCGGCGTTGATCCATTGCAATTTACCGCTACACTGATGCTTAGCTCACAGACGGATCATCTGTTGGAACAGCTGTCGGATGCCGTGGATCTCAGTTCGTTTTTGCAGCGCGGCTGCGTCGATGTTGACGACGATGACGAGCACTCGACGAACAACAACAGTCCCGTCCACCATCAGCGGGCAGATTTTGAATTGGTCTCGACGCCTTCGCTGACGCCGGACTCAGATGCTGTGTCGGTGACTCCGCATGCAGCAGCGCAGTTGGATGCGCTGCATGAGAATCTGTTGACGCAGTTGACTAACAATATGACACGCAATGGCAGCAACAACAACGGAGGAGGTGGCGGTGGCAACAATGTGTATAATGCACAGCAACATGTTTCCCAGCAGCATTTGCAGCAACATGTTGTCAATGCACAACAGCAGCAGCAACATTTGCAACAACCACCGCCGTCGTATCAGCATGCCACACGCAACCTTTTGCAAATGCAGCAGCAGCACAATGGCAACAGCAACGGCAACGGCAACAGCTACCATCAGCAACAGTTGGCACAGCAGCAACAGCAATTGCTGCAGCAGCAACAGCATCATACACATCATCAGCAACAACAACAGCAGCAGCAGCAACATTTTCATCAGCAACACAATTTGTATGCACAGCAGCAGCATCATGCCCAACAGCAGCAGCAGCAGCAGCAGCAGCAGCAACAACAACATCATTTCCATCAGCAACAGCAACATCATGCTCATCACGGACATCCGCAACATCAGCAACACCCACACCAACAGCAACAGCAGCAACATTCCCATCAGCAGCAGCAGCAGCAACATCAGCTGCAACAACAACATCATCATCACAACGACAACAGCAACCTATCGCTGCCATCACCAACAACAGCTGCCGCAGCCGCAGCAGCAGCGGCTGCTGCTGTTGCCGCACTGCGTCCCATGTCTAGCAGCAGCAGCAGCTCTAATCTGCTCGATGCGAACACGGCGGCGGTTGCTGCTGCCGCATTACTTGACACCAAGCCGCTGATACAAAGCGTAAGTTCTATTAATATATTAAAGCCCAATAGCAGCAGCAACAACAACAACAACAGCAGCAACAATACTGACTCATCAGCTGAGCCCATGACCTACATGCTCCTTAACAGCAGCAACTATTGCATCAGCAGCTACAACACTAACAGCAACAACACTACCACTACCATCACAAGCAACATCAGCAGCAAGAACATCAGCAATTTAAGCATCAAATCGAACAGCAGCAACAATAGCAACAGCAGTGGTAGCAACAGTAGCAGCGGCAGCGGCAGCAACAACAACATTCCAAAGTTGGGGGGTGGCCGCTCAAAGGCCGCTAGCTATGGATCCACTGTGGTCACGATCTATTCCACAGTGAAGCCATCACCCGAGTTGCCACCCCAGCGGCAGGTCCATCGCGCCACATTGCGTTCACTTGCCACCGAAGCGGCGGCCACAGCAGCAGGCCTAATGCCGCCATCGTCGACCATTTCGGTGATCAATGAGAGCAAGATGCTACAGCGGCTGGTAAGAGCCGGAGACAAGGCCTCAATAAGGAGGTGGCAGGGGAGGACCCTCGTAGCATTGCTGTATCTATCGTGTCATTGTCTCCGTCTCCGTCACTCGCTCAGTACATGCCTGTCTCTGTATCGTTTATTCTCATCGTTCTCCTGTGTTGTCTTTTGTGTCATGTGTGCTCATATATCCTCTTATTATATTATCTAGATCATATCTTTATATATAATAGATAGTGCTTAACTAGATTTGAAGTTATAACGAGATTTTAAATGTTTTATATATGTTATATGTTGTGAATTTATTGGAGTAGCAAAATGTTTTAAATGTTGTATACTTGAAAGAGCTTCGTTATATATTTTGATTTATAAATGTTATATGTGTATGTATTTATTATAAACTTAAAATTGCGATATGAATTTAGACTTAGTCCAGATGTAAAGATTGTAAAGTTTGTTTAAGAGTTTATGTTAATATGATAATAGAACTGGAGACATATGTAGAGCTGTACACATATATCTATGAATTTATTTCTATACAGACGTTTATACCTGGTTAACGTATTGTATAAAAAACTATAAAAAAATATTAATGTATATATTAGATATTTTATATTTTCATATATTATTTATAGATATATTTCTAAAAATTACTTTTTTTTTCCTTAGATATTATTTATTTATATATATTAATCTTTGCTTTTGTCAAATGTTCAATGTTTTGTTGTTGTCTTTTGCTGTCTAAAAATGTATTTACTGATTAATCTACAACCAATTGAAACATTTTAACTTATTGTATATTTTCTCTTCCTTTAGTTGGGTCTGCCGCCCGATCTACAGCTGGAGTTCGTGAACGGAGGCCATGGCATCAAGAATCCGCTGGCCGTGGAGAATACACATGGAGGACATCATCATCATCGCATACGCAACAACATGGATTGCATTGAAGATCTCAAGCATGGCCAGCAACAGCAACAACAACAGCAGCAGCAACAACAACAGTCGCTGCAGCAGCAACAGTTGTTGCAGCAGCAGCAGCATTCACCACAACAGCAGCAACATTCACCGCAGCAACAGTCGCTGCAACAACATTTGGTACTCAATCAGCAGCAGCAACAACAGCAGCAGCACGGCAACGGCAGCCATCATCGCAACAGCAACAACAACAGCAACAGCAGTGTCAGCAGCAACAGCAGCAATCAAGGCGATTCGCTCTGCCCCAGCAACAACAGCGGCGCCGAGGATGCCAACAACAAGTTCGTTTGCCGTGTCTGCATGAAGACCTTCTCACTGCAGCGTCTGCTCAATCGTCACATGAAATGCCACTCGGACATCAAGCGCTATCTGTGCACGTTCTGCGGCAAGGGCTTTAACGACACTTTCGATCTGAAGCGTCATACGCGCACCCACACTGGCGTACGTCCATACAAATGCAATCTGTGCGAGAAGAGCTTCACACAGCGCTGTTCCTTAGAGTCGCATTGCCAGAAGGTGCACAGTGTGCAGCATCAGTATGCCTACAAGGAGCGTCGTGCTAAGGTAAGAACTAAATTGCATTTAAGTACTATCAAAAATCATTGAAAAATCTTTGGAAATGTCATGTGTGCTTGAGTTTCTTATAGTATTGTATATAGATTGAGAGATTTAACTATGTGAACCAATTCAATTATAATTGGAATATAGTTGGGCAGTTTGTATGTTGCTTGGAACTAGTTCACAAAATGAATATGTAGAGAAAATGTCTAGCAGTCGTTGGTATCTGGAATTAATTGTTAAGAAATTGACTACAATAAGTAATAGACTTGGAACTAGTTCCGCAAAGGAACATTTAAAGAAAAAGCAAAGCAAAAGACTTATGAATCACAAGCAATAATTAGAAATAGTTGAAACTGGGAATTAACTGAAAACAAGCTGGCTCTAAAAATCAGTTAGAAAAGAACTAGTTCAGAAAATGAGCATATAAAAATAGTAAAAAACTAGGAATTAGTTGATACGAAGTTATCTCCAAAGAGAAAATGTGCATCGAAAGCAAGAACGAAAATACCAAAACCGTTCAGATAAAGCTCGGAACTAGCTGCTAGCAAGTAGAAGAAATTTTGCTGACTCAAAGGCGATTCAGTGCTGAAACTAGTTCACAGCACATGGACTTGTTGATGGAAGAGCATACTGATATAAACTGAACTGAGGCTTCCAATCAAGCTGCCCCCCAAGAATATGCAACACATTTGTAAACATAATTTTCTCTTCTTTATTGTAGATGTATGTTTGCGAGGAATGCGGTCACACAACCTGCGAACCGGAGGTTCACTATCTACATTTGAAGGACAATCATCCATTTTCGCCAGCCCTGCTGAAGTTCTATGATAAGCGTCATTTTAAGTTCACCAATTCACAGTTTGCGAACAATTTGCTCGGCCAGCTGCCGATGCCGGTGCATAACTAACTAACTAAACTAAACTATAGATATAAACATATAAATATCATATATATATATACACGTATATATATATATATATATATATAACAATCAGCTAGCTATAGTTAACATAAGATCTGAGGTAAACTAACTGAAAAACAAGCGTAATGCAAATTTTATTTTAAGCTGAAGTTTTATGAAAACTGCCCTCACGAAAATGGAGAGATTATGTTTTGTACATTTCAAATACAATACTTTATCACGCACATTATATATGTATACACATATCTATATATACATATATAAATATATATCTCATATAGCTGCTAGACATGTAGTCGAAAGAGGAAAAGAAATATTTAATTTTTAGTTTAGCTCAAGAATTTCGAAAAGAAAAACTAATTTTCGCTTTGCTGTGCAAAAAATAAATAAAAAAACCATAAAAAAAGAAGAAAATTCGCTAAGAAATGAAAATAATTTCTTAAATAATTTTCACATTATTTTAGTTGAATATGTTAAAGAAGAAAACTTAATAGATCATAAGCTACTGTTTCTCTCTCTCTCAAAAAAGAAAACTAATTTTATGCGCTTAGTCAAGTTTCTTTTATTTGATTTTTTCCAAGCATTAAAGAAAAATCAATTTTGTAGTTCTTTAAGTTTAGACTAAGTTTCGAATGCTTTAAGCAACGCTGAAAAATAGTAAAGGAAAGAAATATAAATGAATTATCGATTGTCGTTGATTAACTTATCGATTAATCATTGACCGAACTTTTTTTTTTTTTATATATATATATATAGCTATATGAACAAGCTGCAAAAACTTTGCATTTATTTACAACAACAAAAAGAAATATATAGAAATAGATATAGACATATACACTTAAGAGATCCACAAATAATGTATTCTATTTATTCTTATAGAATTTTTGAGCAAAAGACAACAAAAATTCATTGTAAAGAGGCATTAAAATACAAAAAAAAAAAAAAAAAAAAAGGAAAAAACGAGAATATATAATTTGTTTAAGTTAGAGTAAGAAAAATAAGCTGAGCTAAATTAGCTGTTCATAAATGAAGTCAAAGCACACAAACACATCTAATGTAATTTATAGTATATATATATATATATATATATATATATATATATGCATATGCATACGATACACATTTCTATGAACTTTGTTTTTTTATTATTTTAAATTTTATTTAAACAAAAGCTGAAGCAAACCACCAATTTTGTATCAAGAATTTATATATATATATATATATATATATATAGAACTTTGTTTGTGAACAGCAATTCAGCTGCAAGTTTGAATACTTTTTTTTAGAAACACATCTTGCTTCATAAGTTTCACTTAAAATATATTATAATTAATTAATTAATTGCTATTTTTTTTGCATAGTTTTTTAAGCAACAACGGGTTATTTGTGCAATCACTTGGTGTTGGTAAAAAAAAACATAAAACATAAAACAAAAGCAAAAGAAAAGTAAAGAATAATTAACTATCAACATTAGACTATATATATATATATATATATATATATTTATAAATATATATAGTTTATAACATTTAGTTATTTAGTTCATCTTCCTGACTTAGCATCAACTTTCTGTCTTAGCTTTAAAAAACATATATATATATATATATAACTATGTATATTACTCACCCACACATCATGTACTTCCATGACAAACAAATTGAAATTAAGAAAATTGCAAATTTTTAAAATTTTTTTTTTAACAATTTTTCTCCAAAATTTAAAAACAACTGAAGATAAAGCAAATATGGCATATATATATCCCATATACAAAATTCACTTTATCGAATCCACATTGAATTAGTTTTAAACGCACACATTTTTTTTTTTTTAATCTTAACTATAATATGTATACTATATATAAAGTTTATAATAAATATTGAATATTACAAAATTAAATTAAAAACTCGGAATTTTATTTCATTTGGACTTTTTTTTCGCTCTCTGAACTTGTTTAGATCATGCTGGATTCAGTGCTGGAACTAGTTCAAAGCATGGGACTCTAGATATAGGGCGTGTAAATAAATATAGAAACAAACTTGTCGAAGGCAAGTGAAGTCTCGTTCAGTTGGTGTTATCAGATAAAGTTGGAAAATGGATGATATAGAATATGTATTGGATTTTCAAAAAAAAAAAGCCAGATTTGACGGGAAAAAAGCTGATTGGGCATCACTGATATACTGATATGATCTACAGTAGAGGTGCCAAACTATCGATGGCAGTATCGTCCGCATCGATGGTAGGCCACTATCGAGCTACTGAACTATCGATGGTTCAAAGTTGGGCAATAGTTGGAGTGTTCCTTATGAATTCAAATAAAATTCCAATTACAGTCGAGTCTCGATAATTCGTACCCCGCTAAATCGAAAACCTCAATAATTCGTAAGAAACTGCTGGTCCCTTGAAAACTTCGTTCATTCGTAAAAATCCCATACATTTTGGTCCCCTCGTTAATTCGTAATTTTTCTGTCTACTTGGCCCATGATCTTGTCTCTTATAATTCGTTTCGAAACCTTTTATAATTCGTAATTCTTTATGTTGCTGCAAGTTAAACTACCGTTAGGTCTCGCAGACTATTAAACATAGCGCCTTTTTGTCGCTTCATGTACGAAATTTCGTTGTTCTCACATTGGATTTACATTAGTTTGCTCATTTCATTTGAAGCGTGAAGACGATTCGTAAAAATATCAAGCAAAAATCCCTTCAATTCGTATTTTGTAAAAAATTCGGTTCCCTTGCTATTACGAATTATCGAGACTCGACTGTAATTTGTTTTTTCTTCTCAAATTTCAATGATTTTCAATCACTGTTTTTTTATTGCACCTATCGACCACCATCGATGTCTGGAAAATTACTATCGTCCGCAATCGATGGCACCCACCATCGATAGATTGGCACCTCTAATCTACAGGTATTTCAGACCAGCTTTGTAACCATGTAGTTCTTGAGGCACAGCAGCTACTTACTGAGTGAAAAGAAATAAAGTTTTAAGACTCTCTCTCTTTCTCTCTCTCTCTCTCTCTCTCTCTCACTATCTCTCTCCCACTCTCTCTCTCTATCCCTCCCTGTTTCTCTCTATCTTTGTCTCTGTTACTGCCTCTGTCACACATCCTCATCCTTAGCTAATCCAAGAGTAACAAATCAGTTTCGTTTTTTTTTCAAATATTTTTCACTTTATTTATTTCGCTAGTTTTCATTATGTTTTATTTTCAGTGTTTTTCTTTGTTTGTGTTTTATATATATATTTTTTTGTTTTTTTTTTTTTTTTTTTGTTTCTCTGTATTTTTTACATTAATTACTGAAATACACACACAGACACGGAATTACAATAAAAACTAAATTTTTCCATTTATTTTTGTTTTTTTTTTTTTGCTTTTTTTTTTGTTTCACATGAATTAATATATATTTTTTATTATCAAGAATTGTAATATATGTATTGTATTTTTTTTTTTTAATAGTTTAGAGAAGATTTTTTTTTTGTTTTTTATTATTTTTTTTTTTTTAATTTTAGTTGTGATTAGTTAAACTAAATACATTTAAAAAATTCAACTATTAAAAAAAAAATATAGAGTTCCAAAACCGAAATGTTGTATTTTGTTTTTATTTTTAGCAAGAATAATTCCTCTTCTTCTTTTGTAACTTTGAGCAAATTGTTCTTTTTTAATTACAATATCATTTACACAGATAAACTAAAACTATATATATATATATATATAGTTTGCTTTAATTGTTTTTAATTTATTATTTTATTGATATGAACCACAAGAATTCGCCCGCGTCGTTAATAAAAAAAATTAAACACAATAAAAAGTTTAAAAAATATATTTTTGTTAATATGCATTATTTTTTTTTAGTAATATTATAAATATATATTTATGTAAATTAAATAAAAGCAAGAAAATTACAAATTAAAATTAAGTTTTAAATATACAGTTGTAAATATAAATATATTTATTTTTTTATATATAAAAATTAATTCCAATATTGTTCATAAAATGTTTTGCTTAAATAACAACAAAAAATTAGTATTTCCAATTAGTAAAAAAGTTGTAAAAATAAACATAAATTTAGAAATTTTTAGTTTTTTTTTTTTTTTGCTTGTTTACATTTTTCTTTTTTTAACATAATATTGTGTTATGTATGATTTATACGTATAACAGCAGCGCGAGTTTATTTTCTTTCACATGGTTTTCTTTCTACTCCACTTTATATATATATATAATATATATATATATATATATATATATATTTTTTTTTTTTTTTTGGTTTTACACATCAATTTTTGTTTTAAAATATTTTAAATTAGCTTATATAGAGACTAACACTAAAAACAGACACATTTCGTTTAAATTTCTTTATATATTTTTTATATAATATCATATTCATATGCATATATATATATATATATATATATATATAGATATATATATATATATATATATATATTTTTTTTTTTTTTTTTTTTTTTTTTTTTTTTTTTTTTTTTGTTAATTATGTAACATTCATTTTTTATATTTTTTATATCTTTTCATATGTTAAAAATGCTTCTAAAAATTGTTTACCATATATATATATATTAATTGTTTTATTGTACACACTACACACTTAATTCTTTTTTTTTTCAAAAATTTGTTTTTTAGTTTTTTTCGGTTTTTGTATAATACTGAAATACGACTAGACATTCATAATATATATATATAAATATGTGTTTTTTTTTCTTCCGTTTTTTTATATATATATATATATATATATATATATATTTGCATACATATATATATATGTCTATATATATATATATATATATATATACTATAATATATATATATATATATATATAATATTTTCGTGGGCTTTTGGTTTTCTTCAGATTGAAATTGGTTCGGCTTTGTTTATTTCTTTTCTTTTTTTTTTAATTTATTAATATTTCTCAAAAATGCTCTTAAAAAATTTCTACTTCTTGTTCAACATGTATCTTGGTTTAGTTGAGGCGCTTTTTAATTATATATATATATATATATATATATATTTATTGTAGAAAAATAAGTACAACAAAAGTGTGGAAAATTTTTGGAAAAAGTGCAACAAAATTTCAATTCCAAATAAAATTCAAAATTTTAGTTTCGTTTTTATACACATTTTTTGTTTAGTATTTTTGTTAACAATATATTTTTTGTTTTTGTCTGTCAATTATGAAATCTTATGCCATTAAAAACAATTTGTATGTATTATTTATGTATTAATATTATTAATTGAAGTATATGCATTTGTTTGCTTGACTTAAACGTTTTGCTACACATTTAATTAATTGTTCATAAACTATATATTCGTGTGTATATATATATATATCATATTCATATATGAATATGCTTTATTTGTAATGCATATGTTTCGCGTTTTTTTTTTTTTTTTTTTTTTTTTTTTTAATATATTTATTTTTATACCAAATCGAAGACGTCCCAAGTTGTGATTGTTTAAATTTTACATAAATTTTTTTTCTTTTTCTTTTACCAACTTTTTTTTTTTTTAGCTTGTATTTAGGTACATTTACTTAATAAAAAAAATTATAAAATTAAACTTGTTTTTTTTTTTTTAATTTCCTTTTTTTTTAGAATATAAAATATTGCGCTTCGTCTAATGTATGTGTATGTGTGTGTGTGTGTGTGTTCCATGAGTGGGGCGTGGCGTTTGTTTACTTGACTTCGACCCAAACTTGTTCAAAAAAATACATTCTCTCAGTGTAAACAATACTCTCTCTCTCTCTTACTTTCTCAGCGTATGCTCGTGTGCGTGTATTTGTACATATCTGCATGCATTTATCTATAAATTTTCTTGTTACGCTTTTGTTATGTTCTTTGTTTTATGTTTTAACATTTATTTGTTTATTGCTGAAAAATTTGGCATCCAAGCCTTTTTTTTTTATTCAATTTTTCGCGGCTTGGTTTACACTTAAAAAATAGTTTGGGTTTTTCTTAAGAGAAATACAATTGTTTTTTTTTTTTTTTTTTTAAATTTTTTTTTATATATATATTTATATTTATATATATATATATAATACAAAAAATTTGTTCACTTGTTGTGTGCGC